>JAVYIG010008766.1:0-85522 GCA_035222895.1 Strongylocentrotus droebachiensis | reverse complement strand
GCATACTACCCCCCCCCCCCCCCCCCCCACTGAGCGAGATAACGGTAGGCTCGATTTCCACATTTTCGGGGTCATATACCCCAAAAAAAGTGATGCTCCACTACCACCCCCCCCCCCCTAACTGAGCGAGATAGTGGTTGGCACGATTTTCACATTTTCGAGGTCAAATACAAGAAAAAAAAATTATGATCACTACCCCCCCCCCCCCCCCCCAACCACTGAGCGAGATGTTGGTCGGCACAATTTTCACATTTTCGAGGTCAAATACGAGAAAAAAATTATGATCACTACCCCCCCCCCCCCCCCCACTAAGCGAGATTTTGGTCGGCACGATTTTCACATTTTAGGCCCCCCCTACCGGCAAATCCTGGATCCGCCCCTGCCTACAGCATTAGGCATACATTTATCCATTTATCGGATTTCTTTTCTCTCATTAAAAACAAAATCTTTCTTTTTGATATATCCAAGCTAAATTACCGGTACTGTAAACTGGAGTGTCTGAATAAAATAGAATATCAATCAGTATTGATCGTCTATGGCTGACCATCTGGCTACCATGATAGTATTTATTATTGCAGCAAAATTCTGTCTGGAATAATAAAGAGAAAAATGGTCGAACAGGCACAAGCACTATGGTGGGAAAATTAAATCAATTCATCATTTTCAATGAATGTATTAAAACTGTACATGTGGGTAAAATTAATGTATATTATTAGGCCTACTTACATGCACCAAGTAGGTCCATGCATCAACTATTAAAAGTATGGTACCTGCATTAAATGATGAAACTAGGAATAAACATGGGATGTTAGTAGGTAAGCTTGAATCAGTGAAATGAATTGATAGATAACATGTAGTACATTAGTTCCGAAGGATGAAGCACTTCTCTTGTGCGCACAATACACATTACATGTAACACAATGCTATTAATGTGCATGTGCACATTATTATGCACTAATGTACAATGTATGTAGGCAGCAGTGAAAGATGCTGTGCGACCTTGATCAGTGACTGTCCTTGTTGTGTATTCTTGCACATTACCTTGTCTCATGATGTACATGTGTTCTTATGAGATACAGTTATGACAATGTCTAATTCTAAAACGAAAAACAGGAATATATGTAAAAATGGCAAACTGTGAGATATAATGATAGCTAAATAAATACCGGTATTTTTAATGTATCACATTCATTTACCTAACATACAGAGCACAGTCCTTAATTTACAATTTATTCTGTGAGATTTACATTTCCCGCTCTCAACGCAGGTGTACATGGGTAGCTCATAAACTTTAGCAATTTACATGTATTTGACCACTCTGCTTTAACCTGGGTAATAACATTGGAGTAACAAACAGTACATAACTTTAGCAGGGCTCATCACTATAGCAAGTGCCCAGGACACATGGGTGCTCAAAAATCAAAATCTAAGTCTGGACTCCCCAAATTTCAAGATTTTTCTAAAAATTTAAGGCTGGACCCCCTTTAAAAAAATTGGTTTCGAGCCCTGACAATACGATCTAGTAGTAAGAAGTCATTATTATTTTACTTGGTGCCTCATATGGACTTAAGGATATTTGGTGATTCTATGCAACTGGAACAGTACATGTACATGTTCAGTACTGTAATAGTGCTGTAAGCCTCTAAATTAATTTCTGGCTTGATATAAAATCACTGAATGGATTCTTTCTGCATGAATTTATTGGTTTATTCTTTCTAGAAGGGTAATAAGCAAGGTTTATGTAAAATTAACACTTTCAAATATGGGTCTGGACCTTCCCTCGGTAGATTTGTTTAGAGAGAGAGAGAGGGGGGGGGGGGATGTACATGTATACTGTATGCATACTTTCAAAATTTATTAAAATTTCATCTGCATTTGGTAATCCATGCTTATCTTCGAAAGATGTTTTCCAAGCATTTGTCAGCTGATGACTAAGCTAACATTGTGTACATACATGTACCGGTACTTGATTTGTGATAATAATCTTTATGTAGTACTTTGAAAAGAGAGAAAAAAAGACTAGTTGTCATGATCAGTATTTTTCTAAAAATTCTTGTTCTCAGGTGACTGAGTTGGCAGGTTACAGCGCCAGAGTATCAGACATGCTTACAGTCTTTGAGGACGTCAGTAAAGGGCGTTATGTCAGGAACACTGTCAGCAACAATGAAAAGGTCAAAGGTCAGAAAGTAATCAAGGAAGTAACCTCATCGGCTGACCTACGAGGTAAGGATTAGGACGTTATGAATTAGGCTTGAGTCGGTACGGTCGATCACACCGAGACCCGACCGTTGCCGTCGGGTCCCGGTTTCGTTTTTTGAGAACCGACTCTCCGAAAAAAATAATGAAATATGTAAGAAATTGCAGTTTTGCACAACACTAAAATCATTCCACCTTGAAACTTAAGTATTTAATTGTTACCAATCATATTCCTGTTCTAGCTCATCCTGAATCAATCCGAACTGCTGATATAATATGGGTTGCAAAGCAGTTCGCCCCATGGGGTTGTTGTTGCCAGCTGCTAGCTAGCTACTGTACTGGCCGGGTCTCTCGGCAGGATTAATAAATCAGGTTGAAAGAAACATTAATGTTTGAATAAAAAAACGGCTTCTAAAAAGTACTTCTTTACAACATACCGATCAAATAATTTTTAAAAGACAAACTGGATATTATTTCTTTGACTTTGAACACCGCATGCTTCTTTTAAAAGCTGAAAATTACTGGTAATCACAAGAAGTTTCGATACGGATAGCTGTTGCAAGCAAGTTCAGACTAGTCTCGGAAAAATGCGCAGTGCTCCTCGTAGTTAGCTGTAATCCGTTTCAGAACGAACCCAAACAAAGACGTGATCGTAGCGAGAAAAAATCATTAAAAACTACGAGAGCACAATTGGAAGACAACTACTCAAAATTATCGTAAGCAGATACATAACTTGGAGGAATAATACTATAGTTGTCCAAGAAAAGCCACAGAAATAGTGATATTTAAGGAGTTACTATAGGTACTGATATGTCCGAATTACACGTTATTTGGTTTCTAGCCTCGTGTTCTAACACGAGGCTAGAAACCAAATAACGCCCTCTGCGGTAAAAAGCAGTATAACAAAGGATTCGAGTATTTGCAGCAAGCCCCTTGCGATAAAAATGTACCCAGTTACTCCTCGATTATCACAATTTCTTTGGCATTTCTTGGGCGATTATTGAATTCTTTGTCCAAGTTATTTATCTGATTATCGTAATTTTGAGCAGTAGTTGTCTTTCCAATTGTGCTCTCGTAGTTTTTAATGATTTTTTTCTCGTTACGATCACGTCTTTGTTTGGGTTCGTTCTGGCACGCATTACAGCTAACAAGGAGCACTGCGCATTTTTCCGAGACTAGTCTGAACTTGCCTTGCAACAGCTATCCGTATCGAAACTTCTTGTGATTACCAAGTAATTTTCAGCTTTTAAAAGAAGCATGCGGTGTTCAAAATCAAAGAAAAAAATATCTATTTTGTTTTTAAAATTATTCGATCGGTATGTTGTAAAGGAGTACTTTTTAGAAAGCCGTTTTATTATTCAAACATTAATGTTTTCTGACCCGATTTATTCAACCTGCATGAATCAAAATGGCGGCTCGATCGTTGTCTTTCTATTTTTGCTCCAGTTTTTTTACTTTTAGAGGCACGATAATGACACTAAACATCGCCAATCATGGATAAAAATAATGTCAAATGGAAGAATATACCGATCTATGCCGAGGTATGCATGTGTTGATTTATTTAACTGATAAAAAAGGTCACTTTTAAGGGACATATACTGATGATGCGCTTTTTATAGAGGCAAGTGACAAATCCTGCGAGCTGATTTCGGGACACCGGGTCCCCGATCGGTGCAAGGCCGTCGGGACCCGGTTTATGAAAATCCCGACATGACTCAGGCCTATTATGAATTTAAAACAATCAACATTTTTTTATATGAAGCCTTTATGAATCAAATCTAGTTCCTGTGCAGCAGTCTATATACATTTACATATATATATATTTTTTTTTGGAGGGGGGGGGGGGGGGGGGGGTGGGGGGGGGTCGGGGGAGAGGGTTGGGGTCAGTTAAGAGATCACCAAGGAAGAGATCAGAAGATGATAGCTTAAGCAAATTTAATGCATATATTATATACTTTGCCAACTATCCCAAAAGTTCTCTAAAGAAAAATACTTTAAGTGATTTTATAATTTTATATTTTATGCTCTTTCTTAGTGGTTCCAACAGCAATTGATTCATCAATCATTAAATATCAGTCTTTGCCAGTTTTTTTGAAGTCTTTCAATTTAAATAGCCAAAATGGTAAATATCAGTAAAATGGTGCTAAGAAAATGTTGAATATTTTTATCTACCTACTAGTTATTTTCAGATTGGTCATTTAGATGTTATCTTTTAGAGCCACAATTTCATCAACTGTTTTTAGTGTGATGCAAATTAGAGTTTTTATGACACAGAGACAGGAGGGTGTGTTATCATTTCCTTTAAAAACGGCTCTCAACAGTCAATATATAACCCTGGGATGTGCTAAGGTTTTTATGTGGCTTCCCAAGCAGGGCATAAAACTAGAGTTCATTATTCATGACATGACACTGACTGTATGAATCATTTATTTATGTATAGGGGAGGTTACCACGACCGACTCGGCTTTGATCATAGCAGAGAACCTGCCTATCATCACACCAAACCAAGATGAGGTCATCTCAAGCTTGTCATTAAAGGTATGTACTGTGGAGACAAGGTAGACAGGCACACCAAGAAGTGTATAATAATTCATTGCGCAGAGCACTAACTCTACATACTAATGTTTAAAGGGGACCTGTACACATATTCTGGCTGGTTTAGAACAGCTAAACTACATTCTGCTGTATGCAATCACTAATCAGAGAAAAATCATTTACATTCGGACAAGATACATACCAGTTTATACTTAGAATCTACAGTCAAACCTATCTATAGCGACCACCCAAGGGAAACACAAAAAGTATAAAGTAAGTATATAAGTATAATAATTTATCGTCCTTTTCAGGAAATATGGTTTCCACGTTACAGTATTACAATACAAATATATAAATGAAATATTACAGGACGGTGGCCTTTGTAGACAAGTGGTCTTTGTAGACAGGTTCCTTTAGTACATGATTCAATGTGAAACAATTTTCAAGGGGAACAACAAATGTGGCCTTCGTAGGCAGGTGGTCTTTGTAGACAGGTGGTCACTAAAGCAGGTTTGACTGTATAATGATTTAGCTGTGATGGTTCATAACCTCCCATACCCCAGTATTTACTTATTCATTTATTTTTTCATTGTGTGTTTCTTTGAGACTATAATGTTTATGATGTTGAATTTGAACATTGGGATAGGGATTTGAAATCAGTTTGTAAAATATGCAAGAAGATGCATGATATGAGTTTATTGTAAATCATTTTGTCTTTGTATGTAAGTTATGTTGACTGTCTGAACGACGTGTTCATGTGATAAATGGGTCCTCTTGACCCTCAACTGATCTAGGGCATGTGTTATCTTCAAAACGAAGTCTGTCTATCAGACTTTGAAACTAATTAATACGTACTTGCTCTATTAAATAAGTAAAATCAAACTACAGTTCTAACCAACCTGCTTTCAAATTATTACTTATGAAAACATTAACATTCTAGCTGACCTACTATCAGCAGTAATAATGAGTAGAGTATTGCCACTATTAAACTACATAACAGTGATTGTGGTGACATCTGTATAAAGTCCACAATCTCCACATGTCTGTCATTGATACTGTCTCCTAGTAGACTGTCTAAAAAACAAACCTGACTTTTTGCTACATGTTTATTATTGAATGTTAAATTTCAAGTTCAAATTCAAGTACAGTCAAACCTGTCTTTGCGGCCACCTCTCTATAGTGGTCACCTACAATGTATATTGCCTCCCTCTAGGAAGAAACATGTGTTGTAGAACCTGTCTAGAAAGACCACTTGTATTAGGTGGCCAGTTTCCATGTTTTCCCCTTGGGTGGTTTAAGTAAACAAATGTGACTGTTGTCACTTTTAATGTTACATTCGATCTGTCTTCATCAGACCGAAGATGCAAAATAGCCAGCTATTTTCAGACTCTAAATATTTTCTGGAAACTCGAAATTGCGTCTTCACCAGACCCGATATGCTCATCACAAACTAGCTCGAACAGGCACAAATTAGCCCGTTATTTCCCAAATAGCGGGCTATTTTGGAAACAAAACCAAGATTTCTTGGGATATTTTATCTACCAAATAGCCTGCTAATTGCAACTGCGGGCTGATGAAGACGCAAATTACCTGGCTTATTTGAAATCCGGCTAGTTCAGATAGTAGGTTATTTTGCAACTTTGGTCTGATGAAAAGACAGGCCTATTTTTATAAACAGGTTTGACTTTTCTTCTAGGCGTTTTACCATTAGTGACTAATGTATGCTGAAAAATAGCTCAGCGAGCGACCCTGCTTGAAACTTGTGGCAAGTGTCTTTAAATGGAATTTTGATGTAAGATTATAGTATTAAAATGGAATATTTCATACAAAAAGCTAGATACAATTCCATTTTTTGTGTGTATGGCCACCCAATTCCAATAATGCTCTTTCTTGTATTGTTATCTGCTGTATTGCTTTATTAGTGATTTAACCTCATTTTGTACTCTTGATGGATTTATACTGTTATTCTGTCATGATTGTATTCTGTTTTGTATATTTGATTGGAATTAAATACAATTGAATTGAATTGAATTTTAGTGAGACGCTAATGAATGTTTTGTCTTTGTGAAGGTTACTCCCGGTATGCACCTTCTGATCACTGGACCCAATGGCTGTGGCAAGAGCTCTTTGTTCAGGATCCTGTGTGGTCTTTGGCCCGTCTACAGAGGCAAGCTAGTCAAACCAGATCCGCATCATATGGTCTTCATACCACAAAGGTACTGCTCAGTTTAATACCTGTCTCTCAAATGATACTTGTGGGTTTTGGCATGTTCATATCACATGGTATTTAAAGGGACTTTGTAACATTGTTCAGATGAGAGAAATTGGTGCTAAGGTAGTGACTTCAATGATAGATGTACAATTAAAAATAATCTGAAAGTTTGAGTGAAAACGGACCATTATTAATGATAAAAATTGGGGAAAACTGATCTGATCAATTCCTTAATTCTCCCAACTATATTATTACATTTTAGGTGAATTGAAATCTTCACAAAGCAATGAATTGGCTCTATATACCATTCCAGACATTTAAGTGTCTAAAAAAAATTAAAAGCCTGTCTTATGTCTTATTTTCATGAAAAAATGGTTGGGAAATTTACTGTTAGAGGGCGTTGCACAGTGACACCTTCAAAGAAAACCATAAATGTCTTTGTAGTTTGAGAATTTGTTCAGGATTTTTTGCATTTTAGAGGGTTAGTACTTTAGAAGGAATATAATAAGTAACATTTCATACAAAGATTACACAATTTTTTTCATCAACCTTCAACAACGTTACAGAGTCACTATAAATACCACAAATGTGCAGTCTAAAACTCTCAAATAGTAATCTTCAACCTTTATACACTTTATATTAACATGGTCGTAATACCATGACACTGCATGTACATTCCTAGACATTTCAGAAAAGCCCTCTACATATAAATCAAAATGTAAGAGAATAGCTGGTGATATGATTATAATTTTACTTTTAATGGTAATTGGCACAGTGATCTTTACACAGAAATTGACTCTCCTGTCTTAAATCATCACAATTCAGTCGGAACAAAAAATGCAGCTGTAGTCGATATGTCAGCGGAACTCAGAAACTCACTTTGACATAACTTTGCTTTAAGCATACAGATTTTCTATGTGAATTATTCATTGGTTTCCTGCACCATAAATCATAACATACGTTATGAATGATTGGTTTTGTTTTTCAGACCATACATGTCTCTTGGCACCTTGAGAGATCAGGTCATCTACCCAGATTCCTTGAAAGAGATGGCCAAGAAAGGGATAACCGATGATGATCTCGAGAACATCCTTGGTATTGTCAACCTACAGTACATTGTAACAAGAGAAGGAGGTATGTGGACCGGTAGACATTTTTCAAGAGAGTGTAGATTTTCAAAATATTTCCAACTAAATGGGAATAGATGTTGATGAATTCAGCATGGTCTATTGAGATTTTTGCAGAAATGTTTAATCATGGTGGGGGTTTGGAGATGTTCAGCATCGATTCTTTATATTGAACGAAATCCGTTGATCATTACCTTTTATGTAGAACATTACAGCCTCCCTTTTCCCCATTGTATGTTTGCCCATCTGTGAAACTCTTTGTTTACCCGTATGTATGCTCTCAGACAGACACTATTTAGAGGAAAGTTAGGGGCACAGTTAAAAGAAAATCCCTTTGATTAAAACAGATTCATTTCTGAAATACATGTTTATCACTCCAATGATTGGTGAACAGAATGGATCAGAGATATAGGTAAACAAAATGGATCAAATAAGTGAATGGCATAACAGCTGGTCACCAATAAGAAAGGGACAAAATGTCACAATATTAATGTTTATTTGGAGGGTGTTATGCTGACATGTTGAAGGGGGTATTTAGTTACCGGTACTTAAAAAGCAAACCTGATCAAATGATTGATAACATGTACTGGACTAATGTTTAATGTGATATTTTTTGTCACTCAGGATGGGACTCGGTGAGTGACTGGAAGGATGTCTTCTCAGGGGGAGAGAAGCAAAGGATGGGCATGGCCAGGCTCTTCTATCACAAGTACGTAATATAGGTTTACCCATCAATTTTAACACTTTCTTCATTCAATTTCAAATCCCTGTCACAGCGCTTATGTCCTTTTGGAAGACGTTTATCTACATTTCCCACACTCCACCTAGGTGAGGTAAGTGGGTACCTAGGTAGGAATTATTTCCTTCAAATCTTTAGGCAGTGAAAAGGAACCCATGCTAAAGCACCAGGAGTGCATGTGCCAGACAAGAGTGCTATACCAGACTCCATTATTAAGTACTCTGATATAAGTATGAATCCCAGTATTGAGGAAAAGTACCAGTACTAATCATAGAAAAATAATAAAAAAAACACACAAACACTAATATATTTTTAAATATATGCATGTGCATACCAAGTAGCACAGTTATACAATGGATCCCCCTATAATGTAGTAGAAGGTGTTTAGTACCATGTATCCAAAAGGGGACTTTGCTGGTCAATGATCTTAATCCTTATTGTATAACTGGCCAATGCTTATTTAACTGTATTGACACTGAGCCTTAAAAATGAGCTTTTAGTCCTTTTTCTTACCAGAACTAGCTGCTGATGAACCCTATTTAGTCTTCCCATGATGCCTAATGTAATGAGAAGAAGACTTTTTAGTACTATGGGATCGGTATAATCTGTGAGGTCTGGATTACTCCGTACGTGGTATTTGAAAGAGGATTCACCTATTGATCTACCCACCCTTTATTCTTATATATCAGTACCAGTATAAGCCAGCTCAGTTTACAATGATACTGATAGACTCACTTACAGGACAGTCAGGATTTTGTTGCAATTAAAAACATACTGGTACATGAAATCTTCAGCTTTGGAATGAAGCTAAACTGCTACTAAGTTGAAATATCCCTGACTTGATAGAATTTTAATATTTCAAGAGTACTTTATATTAATAACACTGTAACATGAGACAGAAGAGTCATATTTGTAACCATATGTCTATAAATAGCAAAGGTTCAATTCAGTGCATTTTCCTGTTTCAGTCAGGCATGTCCTAACTAAAAGTACAATTGTAGAGTGAACAGGAGTTCTGTTAATACACAATGATAATGAGTTGCCCTTGATGTACTATTTTTGTCCACACAGGCCCCAGTTTGCCCTTCTTGATGAGTGTACTAGTGCTGTAAGCATTGATGTTGAAGGCAAGATATTCCAAGCTGCAAAGGATGCTGGGATCATCATGTTAACGATCACACACAGACCGTCACTATGGTAAGATTTATCTTGAATTTAGCCACCAAATTCGTCTTTGATTCATTTACATATATTCTTTGCTGAACGATTCAATGTAATGTTTGCTTAAAAAGTCACTTGCTGTTTACCCCACCTGTGTCTGTCATCAAATACAAGCTGTAGATTTGAGCACACTCAATAGATATTTATTTGTTTCAATAATACAGATATAATTCTAGATGCTTAGTGCATTTTGAAAAGCTGTGTTATGAACATTTTTTTCATGGCATAATCAAAGCTCATTCACAGTGGGCTCCATATTGTTTACATATAGTACATGTAGTAAACATGTCATGTTAGGATATAGTAAGACCAGGAACAGTCTACAAAATCCATGAGCTAATAAGTGGAAGTGTGTGGGAGAGAGACAATGTCTCCCTACAAGAATTTGATTCGTTGTCTGAAGGGTAATCCAAATAAAACTCATTCTAAGATATCAGCACTAAAAGTAGAATCTAAAGTAATTATAGATGATCAAGAAAAAGCTAACGAATTTGGAAAGCATTTTCTGAAGACCAGTAGTAAAACAAAAAAGGGAAATAAAGATCTGCTAGATGAATATAAATCTATTGATTATAAAGGAGAACATGATTCAGTTATCAATGAACCTTTTACTATGATGGAACTCGAAAAAGTACTTAATATAAAAAAGACATCAGCCCCTGGTGAAGATGGCTTGATATATACTGTGTTTCAAAACCTTCCAACCAGGGCTAGGAAAACATTACTCTGTCTTTATAACAGAATATGGTCTTCTGGGACGATTCCGGAACAATGCAAACACGCAATGTTGATACCAATATTAAAACCAAATAAAGACTCCTCCCAACTAACATCCTACCGACCTATCTCATTATTACCTTGCTTTATCAAGATATTAGAAAGTATGGTAAAGGAGAGATTAGAATGGTTCATAGAGAAAAACGAAATTCTGAGTAGTATACAACATGGTTTTAGAAAAAAGAGAAGCTCAATAGATAACTTAGTACATTTAGAAAATGAAATTCAGAAATATCTATTTGTGGGTATGAAAACCATAGTCGTATTTATTGATCTGGCCAAAGCCTATGATACTCTCTGGACAAAAGGATTAATCGTCAAGTTACGTAGAATTGGTCTCCAAGGAAACATATTGATTTTTTTGAGAAACTACTTGTTGAACCGTACCTTTCAAGTGCAAATAGGTAATGCCAAATCGGCAATTACGCATCCTGAAAACGGTTTACCCCAGGGTAGCATTTTGAGCTCCCTCCTTTTTAATATAATGATAAGTGACATACCTTTGAGACCAGATATACATAGCTTGATTTATGCAGACGACATCGTAATTTGGGAATCAGGCCATGATGTAAAACAAAATATCCAGAACATACAACAATATCTAAACTCTTTGAACTCATGGCTCAATCCATTTGGACTTATTATGTCGGTAGAGAAGACGACCCCTATCTTATTTTCGAACAATACAAACGATGATAATTACGAGTTATATATAAGAGGTCAAAAGTTGACACCACATAAAGAGCACAAGTATCTCGGCGTCACATTTGACAAACGGATGACTTGGAGCCCTCATTTATTAGATATTAGTAAAAGATGTAAAGGTAGGATTAATGTTATCAAAAGTCTAGCATACGCCAAGTGGTCTGGAGATGCTAAAGAACTAGTGATGATATATAAAGCATTAATACTATCAATTATCGACTATGGTTGCGAAGCATACAACTCGGCTACGACAAGCGCAAAAAATATTTTGAACTCGGTTCAGTACCAATCGTTATTTGTTTGTGCAGGCGCTCGGAAAGGTACATCCCTTAAAACGCTGCAAGTCGAACTAGGCGAAATGCCTTTTGATTTAAGGCGAGAAATGTTATCAATTAAACTAAGAAAACGAATCAAGAGTATGCGCAAACACCCTCTGAACGAAGATGTGAAAGATTGTTGGCAATTTAATATTCTTGGAGGTACTAACTCTAGATTAGCTTTTGGACGTAGAACCAAGGATTGTACATTAAAATTCAGTTACATACTAGAAGATCCAATGAAGTATTTTTTCAACACACCCTTTTGGAAAATACTCCCTCCCCATGTGTCATCTGAGCTAAAAGAGGTAATAACGAAAACAGATATCTGTTTTGCCCAAAAACAAGCAGCCCTAGAATTGATAAATTCGAAATGGACAAATTATTTACACATATATACAGATGGATCAAGATCGCCAGATAAAGACTTCGCTGCTGCTGCATTTCATGTACTTTATTATGATGTTTCTCAATCTAAGAGACTGGCTAATTACACATCGTCTTATAGAGCAGAGATGGCCGCAATTGTACTTGCCCTGACGTGGCTATTACAACTCCCAGGACTCTACACCGGGGCAGTCATCTTTTCTGATTCTTTGAGTTCACTCCAGGCCATAGAATCTCGTAAAGACGAATCTTTCATTCTTGAAATTTTAACCCTGTGTAGTCAACTAAAATACAAGGGCACCCAGGTCTATTTTGAATGGATTCCCAGTCATTGTGGTCTACAACACAATGAGATAACAGATAACTTTGCTAAAGCAGGACTAAATAAAAATATAGAAATCAACAACGCTCTTACCAGAGCAGAATCAAATTATGTTATAAAGAAATACTACATAGAGATATGGCAAAAAAGATGGAATGAAACATCATCCCCCCTACGGGAAACGCAAACTCTAGTATCAAAAACATTTGTGTGTTACCTGAACAACAGATATCATGAAACTATTCTTCATCGCCTAAGAATGGGAAACTTAGGTTTAAATGAAAATCTTTTTGAGTTGAATCAACATGAGACAGGTCATTGTCCAAACTGTGAGCACCAAAAAGAAACAGTTTAACATTTTTTATGTAATTGCCCACTCTTTCTTATAGAGAGAGCTATGCTTATAACAGAATCTGGAATAGAAAACGAAGAAGTAATCCCAATACTCCTGAAATCAACAGATATTAATCACCAACAGGCTCTGGTTAACTTCGTAGTTAGATCTAAAAGGGTACACCTGTACCCCTACTAACCACCTTGCACCGCACATAATTATTTGAGCCCAATATGTTTCGCTTTTTATAGTGAGTATACATGTACATGAAGAAGAAGAGTGAGAAAGAAGAAAAAAAAAAGAAAAAAAGAAATTAGAAGAGAGAACTGTCTATATTAACGTTTAAAATCTTCAAGTATCATGATCTGTTTTTTTTTTATTTGGTTTTCGGTCAAAATTTTGAAGAAACACGGTGGAGACGACTAGACATATTGGTGGACGTCGGAGGGCCTAGGCTCAGCATTAGGCTGAGTTGAGAAGCTTGTCACAACGCACCGTGTCCGAGTTGGTCCTTGGGCGTCCTATATAGCCGATAAGCCTTTTGCTCGCCAGCCGCTGAATTCTTCATCATTAAATAAAAGTTTAGCTTTTAAAAATCCAATTTATCCAAATCTATATATCAAAAAAAGTAAATCTAATTTTAAAGGAATAAAAATCCTGAGAGAAGAGGCATAAATATTCACTTCTGAATGAAAAACGCCTATAAATTAAAACAACAACAACAACAACAATTCTGAAGTTTAAATGCCCTATAAGTTTTAGATTAATCAATGTAAGAACAAATCAATTCAAAATCAATGTAAGAAAAAATCAATTCAAAATCAATCTAATTCACATTGATATTTTTGTGTACAAAGTGAGATATAATCTGACCATGACACAAGCATGATGTAAAGGTTCTTAATCTTTTTGTACACAGGAAATACCACACCCATCTCCTCCAGTTTGACGGGACCGGTCAGTGGAGGTTGGAGGAACTTGACACCGCAGCTCGTCTCAGCCTGAACGAAGAGAAACAACGTCTTGAATCCCAACTCTCTGGTATCCCTGGCATGCAGGAGAGACTCAATGAACTGTGTGAGATCTTGGGTGAAGACTCTGTGCAGAGGACAGTGACCTCTAAAGATAAGAAGAAGAACGGAAGCAACGAGGAGGAGATTGTGGGAGGAGGAGGAGGAGGAGAAACAAGGAATGGAGCACCGGAAGCTGCCGAGAGTGACCAGTGATGGAGGCACAGAAGACAATCGGTCCACATGATTTGCGAGAACAGAGAGAGAGAGAGAGTGGGCATGAGGACACTACACAGTGTAAATGAAGTATCGCACAGTGCTATGAGGAATGAGCGGTTTTGATACCCAATTAAGGGATCAACAGAATATAAGCAATATAGTTTGAGCAACGCAGGCATCGAAAGTAGCATATGAAATGAGCTGCCATTAATTTCTATATTATGGAATGTAGACCAGTACGGATAGTGAGCTTGTATAAGTCTAGGTTAAGGGTGCTTTGTATTTGGTTCGAACAAAATCCCCAGACTAAAAATGAACAAGGCCATATTAGGGATGGAGAGTCTTTGTAGATACTTAATAGTTATGAAATAAGGAACGGAGGAATGTATGTAAGTATTATCAACTTCATTTTATAGTTCACACACCTATTAAACGTACTATTCAGCATGTAAAATGAAATCAAATTCAATTAAAGTTGCTCTAGCAGCAAGGGAAACAGAAAAAACAGAAGACCAGAGAGTACAAAATGCACAGAGTGAAATAACACTTTCAAATTGTATCAATTTGTTCAGCTTTTTTCATTCGGTATTGAAAACAGACAGGAAGTTTCTCAAGCAGGTCATAGATTATAAACTTTTAATAACCAATATTATACTATTTTTGCTCCCTACTTCATATTTATGCATTTGAAGAATGTGAGCTAAAGGCAGGGTCATAATTTCCAAAGCTCTTAGGAAACACAAAGAGACATTATAATCTGTACAAAATATGTTGATAATAATATTGTGTATCACTTTAATTGTATGCAATCATGAGAGTAATTCATGCAAATGTGGATAATTCAAATTAGTGTAGCTGTGATTGGATTAAAGGAGGAAGATGCATGTAAGATCTAGCAATATATGTTGTCAAGACTGAGAGAGCAAGGAAAAATGATGAAAAGTGAGGGAAAGAGAGAAGATGAGATGATATGAGGGACTAGAAAGACCAGCACAAAAATGCATGGTAAAGTGAACATAATGCAACTGCAGCTTCAAACAGCAACTGAGTATGGTAGTAGAGAGAGAGAGTCTGAAATAGTGTGATAGAAATTAAATGTTATGAATGATATATAATCTTTTATTAAATTATGATTTAGTTATAATTATTTAAATGAAATTTACATGTTTTGGAGAAGAAAAAAAGTGGCTATTGATGCATTATTTATTGATGTTTTATGATTGGAAAGATAATCAAAAGAAACTAGGAAGATGATGAATTAGCCTGATTATCATTTGTACACTATCGAAATGATTAATATGTATGATCAAATGTATTATTAATTGCTATTGTGAAAGTTAAAATTCTTATTGTAAAGCAGTGTGAGTCTTCTGCTCTATAATTATAAATGTAATTTTGTAAACAAATTAGTTGTCAAGTAATTCATGGCTTTATACATGCTTCTGCTCACACATGGACCCATTGTGATACTTCCTCACATTACACGTGGTATTTATTATTCATCCTGGTCAATTAGTTGATTAGCTACCAGCTGATCTGGATCACGTTTTATATAGCGTGGGGTTAATGAAGCACCTTTTGAGACGTTTTTGTTAGTTTTTCACCCAAATGGCAAAAAAACTTCCCCAAAAAGTATGATAGCGTCTCCTAATTTATATTATGATGTAAGGCACGTACATGTAGTGCTCTACAAATTTGTGTCATTGGTTCATGTCTCTCATTCTTTGTTTTTTTGTAAAACGGCAATACCATGTGTAGAAATGTATCATTGACTTGCGTCGATACTGCAGGGGGCAAGGTTATGAGCAGTATGTGTAAGGACTTTAACAGGTTGTCTGCACGTTCGAATTCTAAACAAATGTTGTCAATAAAAAGTGAGCATGCGCAGTAGTGTCTTGGGAAAAAATAATAAATAGAGCATGTGCAGTTCTGCCCAGGAAAAATAGTGAAAGCAATTCGGTAGTGAAATTATAATATATCATGTGAGCACTAATTGACCAATCATGTATTTAGAATACTCATAAATATTCATAGAAAAGATATAAATTAATGATAAGGCATCAGTTCATGATATCATGACATAGCTATATTTTGCAGAGAGCCGGATTATGAGCAGTATGTGTAAGGACTTTAGCAGGTTGTCTGCACGTTCAAATTCTAAACAAATTTTGTCAATAAAAAGTGAGCATGCGCAGTAGTGCCTTTAAAAACAAAATTAAATAGAGCGTGTGCAGTTCTGCCCAGGAAAAGTAGCGAAAGCTATTCGGTAGTGAAATTATAATTTATCATGTGAGCACCAATTGACCAATCATGTATTCAGAATACTTATGAATATTCATAGAAAGGATATAAATTAATGATAAGTCATCAGTTCATGATATCATGACATAGCTATATTTTGCAGAGAGCCAGGAGGGCTTGTAATGGTAGGCTTTATCATAGAGTTAACACCCTTCTGACTCTTCTCAGACAAAGTATCAAATGTCCAATTATTTTACCACTTGCAGTATGAATTCATTATGTACATTCAAATATCAAATTGTAGCATGCTACATGTCCTGTAGAGATGATGTATTCTCGATCTATATTTATAGTAAAGTGTGTTAAGATTACTGTTTTGTTACTTAATTCTGAGTGTGCTTGCTACATTCCAACTTTGTTGCAGGGTATCAAAGTCATCTGTGCTCTTAAATTGCCACCAAAGTGTAATTTATTCATTTTCAACTAAAAGTAAATGATGATAGTAGAAGTTTTAGCAGATAGAGATGTTTCAACAGAGAAGATGTTTGTTTATAAATCACCCTTTATTGAGTCATAAAGGGAGTATAACGACCCATGTCATCTGCTTTTCTTATTTGAACATAGTAAAGGGCGTCATAAATATGGATAAACCGGTAAAGAACAAATTATTTGTTGGCAAAAAAAAAAAAGCAGCATCTTAACATTTCACCTCGTGTGCAAATATATAGCCACATGTATGTAGATTTAGAATTGTTCATTTAACAGATTAATGTACCTGCAACTTCAATTCACTGCATTAGTTGGTTTTATCAAAAGTTTGATTAAGAATATTTACATCATTCTTTTGAAGTTGTTTAAAAAGTAATCAGTACTTGGGGTTGATGGTGAATTTGTTTAGGCTTGTGTAATTTCTTTAATTTGTTGATATTGAGTTGTTGATGTTAATATAACAAAGGAATACTCTCCTGGAAATTAGAGTGAGAATAATCTACCAAATAGTCCCCATTTTAAAGTGGGTTCCTGTGTAAAATTCATGTTTTGAGCCAATGTTGCTCTAGTAATATAGTTTTGCTAGATAGTTTTTGTTTTCTTCTGTTGAATATGTTGAATTTATAGTAGATATATAGGACGTGTTTGCTGGAGTTCATTATCATGTGCACATATCTGAAATCTTCATAGTTTTTTCCCCTTTCTTTTGTATTAACGATACACCTGGAGATAAACAAGAAGTTAATTAACAAATTGATAATAAACTAAACTGATATCGAGATTCACTGTCTATTGAAAATGTTAAGAATATGTTTAAGAGCTCTATCCTTCCTGAATTAAAGTACAAGGATAAACTAATCATTTCAATTATGATACAAAAACGAAGTAATGTGTACAGATTATCAGCTTATAACTTTTTAAGCCTACACGTGTATATGGCTATGATGATATTTTCATTATCACTCAGTTAACAGTTTTATGAATTTAGCTATGCATTCTTGTGTGCAAATTTAATGTACTTTAATTTGAACTTTTAGCAATATTATGTATTGAAAGTGAGAAAATTGTGTGTTTCATCGGGATGCCCTTCCTGCATTAGATTCATGCGAATTGTTCAGGTCATTGATGTACATATGGAAACACTTTTGACAATCTGACAGCAATTTACCAAGATAATGAAATGCATCATATATAGCTTGGTATATATGTATTCCTAAAATCAAATGCTAATACTTCATATTTATATTTCTTTTAAAACCAAGCAAAGGGATATTTTCAGGTGTCATTGGTCAGTAACAAACTTATGATATCAGTATTACAATTACAAAATTAGCTATAGAGTGCTAGTACATGTATGTAATTAATACATGTTGACATGTTTCATGTACTATTTACAGACTCGGATATTTGTGCGTGTGCTCACATTTACGTATAAACATAATATTGTGTATTTTCTTTTCTTGTTTCTATAGCAATAGTATCTTGATGTGAGTTTGTTATTCACGACTTACTGAATTGAAAGCTTATCAGAAGCCTGTTAAGAGAGGGTCTTAATGTAAAAGTTTTGAAAAGTGTGGCCCTATTATTGTCATATTTTATAGTTCATGCTGTATAAACATCTTAAATCCCAAATATGACTGTCTTCAGGGTCCTTCCACCACTATCCCATCCACCATTAGTTTAACATAGATTATTATACAACTCACTTCTCGGATCCTAATCAAATGATTGGTCATGCGCGGTCATGTGTGATTCATTTACTGAGCCTATTGCACCGCTTTTTCATGAAAAGGAGTGCAATATTTTCCAGTACTATTGAACTTGTTTTCAGTGCGCGTAGAGATTAGAGCGCTTAATACGGCGTCTGCATGGGCCTATTCTTGCGCAGCACTATGCGTAAATGGGTATAGAGGTAAGTGCGCTTACTATATCTATAGCTATGTGTGCGCACTAAATTAAGCCTTATTAAACTTGAGATTTATTTGCCAGCCATACTGTCACGAAAAAATCTTGAATGACTTCTTTTTACATCAAATAACAAGGATCTAGTAGTTTTGTTGTATAAAACGAATGATGCATGTTTTCATTCGTTCATTATACGATCTATCCGCCCTCGTTGATGCTGTGTGAAACTATCGCACTCAGCCTAACGGCTTCGTGCAATAGATACACACCGTCTCAACTCAAGTGCGGATAGATTGTATAATGTAACTCATGCACATGCGTCATTTGTATAATATACAGTTTAAGGATTTCCCTCTGGAATAAAGTGCTGGAAAAAAAAAAAATCCATGTAAATGGCTTTTGGAAGTTTTGTTAATACTTCTATAGCTTAACATAGTATAAGATAATTTAGTTAATAAAGCAAGGTATATCATACTCCCAATGCTATTTGATTGCAAAAAGCACAATGGATTACTGACAGCATTACAATATATGAAATCATGTTGGAACCACTTTCTAATCTCACAAGTAGAGTGCAAAGGAATATTTCTTTACATTTGACACTCTCTCAAGAATGATTGGAATTACTCTGTACTTTTTTTAATGCAATGTGTCATTACACTTTCCATAACCATAAATTGCAATTAATTTATTCACCGTTGTATGTTTCTGAATCACTGGCTAATTAATTATTGTTAGGTGTAAAGAGTTTGTGAATTAAAGCTGATTGATTGCAAGTAAACCACAGTTTCTATTTATTTTTTAAAACTTTCAGTACATTTCAGTTCATCTACCCCATCTCTATCTTTCCGTTTCTCATCCAGATCTATTTTTTCTCCCTTCTATGTATACTTCTTGCTTGTTTGCTTCTCTCTCTCTCTCACGTTCCTGTTTGTACGAGTATCCCTCTGTCTGTCTGTCTCTTTTTCTCATTCTCCCTCACATTTTCTATTTCTTTTACAAGCTTCACATCATATAAATACTGCCCGCTATTTGTCTACTCCACAAATGAAGAATGAATCACAAACATTGATTTTTTTCGCAATTTGTGAAGTTTCAGTATGCCACCAAAGTTAACTACCGGTAGATTTTTGGTTTTAAAGACCATGAACTAACCCCCCAAATAATTTATGAGAGCGAGCCCCCCCCCCCCCCCCCCAAAAAAAAAAGCTCAATTTGTTATCTTTTTTACGAGAGCTATTTTCATCTTGGCCTGAGCTGCTTTTCATGGTGTAATTTAGATTTATTATATTTTATAATTCTATAAAATATAATTCTATTTAGATATATATTTCATAATTCTGATGGCTTATGTACATCTCATTCAACTTTCATGAACTATTATCATCTATCTATTAACTGAAACTGCACTCTCATGGCATTGATGGACTATTTTATTTACTTATTTCAACCGAGAGACGTTTGTATTTGAAAGGTTTAGTATTGGCACCCTTGTGTAATCCATCCTTACAGAACTTGAAGATGACAATAATCCCTGTAATATCCTGACCTGAACACCCTAGTTAAAAGACAAAACATTGAACTCAAACCCAAAATATGCAAAGGGACCAATTTGAATACATGTATATTCTAATAAATGATATTTCAAACTTTCATGATCAAACATCAATTATACTTTCCTCACTGAAAATCAGTTTGAGCTAGCGGTAAGCCTCTACAATGTATCAGGGCTATTAAAAATGGTAACCACACACAAACTTTCAACAACAAAACATTCTGTATAATGTGGCATCACAAATTTCATAATTGGAAACATTCATTTTTATTTTATCTCTCACAATTGCACAATGATAAATTCAAGATATGTATCATCAATACATGATTAATACACTATAGTAGACAACATTGGAGACTGGTTGAACACCACTGAAGAAAGTCAAATGGGTATTTAGACAAAGCTAACTACAAGGTAAATAAAACCAAGAAGATAACATCTTGCATTGCTTGTTATACATGTACATCAAATTAGACTAAATGTGAAACAATTGATAACATATTTTAACTTGTTTTCAATATTTGATATCTTTGAGACAAAAAATTGATTAAATTGAGAACCTTAAAATAAAATTGTAGATATGCATTTATAATGTTGCATATCTATGTTGAATTGTTGTCAACCATTCCTGATTGATGATTACTGAAAGGAGTTTTCAGTGCCTTTCTAAATGATCATTAAACAGAGGTGTACATGTAATAACAAATGGGGAATGTATGCAAGTACTAATAATCATTATGTACATCTAAAATCATGATTGTACAGGTACTCCCAGTAAAACTAAAGATACTTTATAACTACAATACAACCCACTTAACTGTATTCAATTTCCCCCACATTAACAAAATATGTAACACAAATCCTATAACTCCATCAATTTTTGCCAGAAGATTTTTCACTCTAATGACATCTTCACCAAAAAATGTTTTTACTTAAAAATAAGTAAATCGTCTGATACATATTACATTTAAAGGTAATACAAAGATTTGGTTTGGGGTCATGAATTTGGTTGAAATGAACGTATTGGAAGCATATGCGATCCTACAATATTCAGTGATCGTTTTCGTGGTTGAAATTGAGTCTAAAGTTATGAAATAATCAATAATAAACTCTTTATGTTGTATAGCTCCCTCTCAAGGTCAAGATATTAATTAGGCCATAAAACAATGTTTATTGACTAAAATGGACCAATTGGCTATTCCCATTTGGAAACTACATATTCTGAGATTTTCATGGTCGCAGCTACCATTGTATGGCCATAAGCGCTTTTTAAAATTTATCAAAATTTACCAGGAGCACCGGTAAATTGTTATATTAAATTTTTCTCGAATGCAGAAGTGTTCTTGGTGCTAATTTTTTTAGTGCTTATAATACATCCACAGGAGCATCCAAATATATCAAAATTGTAAAGAATCACTATCCAGCCAATTTTCAAAATTTCCCAAAACTTTGTATTACCTTTAAATGTACGTCCACGTTTATGAGTATTTTTTCTACCGATTTTGAATGCTCAAAAGTACCACAAATATAACTCCCACATGGTAAATTCACATATTGTGGAATCTAATAACCTACACACCATATCCCTTTATAGCAAGTGAGAACCTGTATAAGAAACCTTAAGACTCTGGAACATTGATCATGAGCATTTTGCCCTTGGGGTCATCAAACTTATCCATGACCTTGACGGTAGCCATCATACTGATACCAAAGCCAACAATAGCAATCACCATTAATGCTGTCAGGATACCCATCCAAATAGCAGGAGAAAAGTAACCTATGCAGTCATTAGCGGGAGAAAACTTGCTATTCTTGATCCCAAACGGTTGAATCTGCATCAAAGATAAAAATGTCAATATTGTGGATTACTAGACAGGGTTCATTATTATATTGAAGGAAGCAATAATAATAATAATAATCTTTTGAAGTCCACTCCAAATTTTATTTAACTGAAAATGGAAATTCTTTTTGCCCAATGGATCGTGAGCCCAGCAGCCACTGAGCAGCGCCAGATCGGCGTTGCTCTATCCCTTGAATGTTGAACGCCAAACAAGGTAGCAGCAACTCCCGTCTTTTAACGTCTTTTGGTATGACGCGGCCTGGGTTCGAAACCACGACCTCCCGGTTGTGAGGCGGACGCTCTACTGACTGAGCAGGTGTGTAAACGTAATGTAATGTAAATGTAATGACATTGTAATGACATTGTACTTAAGAGACTGATGTGGTAAATCATGTTCTTTTCAAGCATTGCTTTTACTCTAAGCAAGAACTGAATTTGTGCCAAAATAATCATATTGGTTTGTATCAACTGAGAAACTAAATTTCTAATGTTTTGAGCTGCAAAGAAAATTAAAAGAGATATTCTGACTGGAAACTGCATCTATTTCTGATCAAACCCTGAAAACTTGTTTCTACCGTATTCACAAAGTAATGAAGACGTTGAAATATCATTATCTCTCTCTCTCTCTCTCTTTTTCATTTCCAATTGACCCGCGGATGAAAACATAAAAATATACTCCCTTGAAATCTGACTCGCACAAACGCAAATTACGAATTGAATAGGCAACCAAACAGACGAACACTAACATCCAATAGTGCCCTAAAAACACATTATGAAAGAAATTCACCTGAAAATCCTTGAAGATAAGATTGGCCACATCTTTGTCTTCAGTTTTGTTCTGCATTGCTATCATTACAATATCACCACAGTGATAGGACCATCCTACTGGAGTCTCCAACACCTCCATATTGATCTGCTGGGTTGTTTCCTCCTGCCCTGTCAGTTTAGCAGTTATAGAACCAGCGCTAACATACCAGAAGTTTCTCGCAGTCGTGTTGAATTCCAGACTACAAAAACAATAAGAATATGGAAGGTTTTCAAATTATGTACATGTATGTACTTTACTTACACAACTTAACATCTATCGGATTACTTACTTTTCATATTTTTTTCACATTTTTTTTTGAGGGGGGGGGGGGGGGTGTATGTATTGTACAATAGCTAACAACAGCCAGTTCAGGTATCAACAGATTTTACGGCTGCTCACACCAGCAGTCCCTGTAAGGAGAGCCCAAATGCGGGGATCAAATTTGTTCGCTGCTGCTCAGATGATGTTATGTATCACTAATCTATCACTTATCTATTTCTAATCTGTTACTTATTATCTTCACTACTATTTTAAAGAATATGTGATATTGAGCTGGCATAGAATAGCAAGAATGATATCTCAGCAATGCATTAAATGTATTCATATTATATACTAAATGGGCTGGTGGCAAAAGATATGATTGGAGAATATACATGTACATATATACTGGCATTATGTTATTGATGTAAACAAAAAAAAAAGGGGGGGGGATTCAGAAAGCAAAGTCTCTTGAGATCTTTCACAGGTCTTGTTCAGTTTCCACAATATAACAGCATCATAATAATCCAAACATTTGATGAAATTCTTAACAACTCATCTTTTGTTAATGTGTAAAATTACGTCAGCAGCATATTTGTATCATGTTAATAAAGTGTATTTGTTTACGACACAGAGCATTTAATTACCAATGATTCTTTATATATCGGTTTGCAAACTCACCTGAAAGTTACGCTCTCAATCCAGTCAGTGCCATTTAGTCCTTGCATATCAGAAATCCCCAAGGTGAAACTGTTAAAATAAAAATGAATGCGTATATGAGTATATGACCCAAAATCTACTCACTTCATCCTTGCATGCTCCTTTATACTTTTTCCAAGTTTGAATGGAGTTGCTTTAATCATGGACCTACTTAGTAGGTCCATGCTATAATGCATTTCAAGTTATTGTGGTAATGAGATATTTTCTGGCATTTTCAACACTTTTACAAACCTGTGACCTTTGACCTTTTCTGCCCAAAATCTAATCAGTTCATCCTTAATAACATGCTCATACATAGTTTGAGTTTGGTCAAAATCTGCTCAATGGATCTTGAGTTACCTTCCGCTACAGAGGCACAAATATCAGGGAAAAGGATTTTGGATTTATAAATCTTAAAGTTTGATTGGAATTTCAAACTGGCAACATGGTCTTGGGACTAATGTGAATTAATGACTTATCAGCTGTCTTATATGTCACACATATGAAGAGCTTGGTCCCAAAAGGTACTACATCCATAAATCCAAGTTCTGAGAAAAACAAGATTTTTGATTATCATAGTTAGCAATGTCAGTTTGGAATGATACTTTTGTATGATACAAGTATAAAACCACTCTTTAAAGGTAAAGACCAGTATTGGTAACGCCCCAATTTCAAAAAATGAAATGGTTGCTCTCATTACCAATCATGTGAAAGAATATGTTTTGACTAATACATGATGATAAAAAATTTGCCGGGAAACCGCCTACTTATTCATATATTTGGTAAATTTGTTTCTCTCATGGTCGTGTGAGAGATATAGGGTAGTCCCATATACATCTTTCTGTGTATAGTGCTTGTAACTTTACGAAGAATGGGCCAAATTTCTTATCATTTTGATGATTCCAGAACCTTGCAGATGCTAGATGCTAGATGATCAACCTTTTCTGATCGATTCCACAACGTTTCTTTCACAATGCAATCGCATGACCATTACTGGTCTTTACCTTTAAAAAAAATTAGCCTGCACAAATTTTTTTTATTTATTTTTTATTTCAGTGGATGCAGTACCTTTCGGAACCAAAAAATATTGCATACTATATGCATGACTTGAATGGATTAAGTACCATTTGGAACCGAACTGCTTTTTAAATGCAATTTCTTAAAAACTTTTTTGGGGAAATTTAGCTTTTTGGAAGTTTCAGTGTATGAGGTTACTGAATATGTGTACATTAACGGAAAAAACGGGGAAGAAAAAAAGAAGAAAAAAAAAAAAAAAAAAAAAAAAATTGATAAAAAAAATGGATGGATGGAACGGAACCGAGCTCTTCATATATGAAATAGGACATGTCATATTTGGTTACACACTAAATTTTAGTATGGTATGATATTACTTGCTATCCACATGGAAAAATCATTGAGAGATTATATTACTTGATAGTTTTGTTGTTCACACATTCTGATCCAGTTGACATCCAGCCTGTGGTAGGAAGCTGCACGCTAGCGTTCTTCTGTCCATCTCCGCTGACGTATTGTGCGCTGATGCGCGAAGCATAGAAGTACATCTCACAACCATCTTCCGTGAAGTTGACGAATGTAAACTTACTAGCATCCTCAGCGGTCTGGAGTAGGCGACGTCCGCTAGCATGGGATGAGTCCTGCAAAGAATGATACCATGGGAAATGATAAGTTTAATATACGGTGGGGCAATTATAGGATAGAGTACTTGAGAGTGTGGATCTGTACAAGTCTGTAGAGGACAATGAACACAAGCATGGAATGAGCAATGGGTATTCTTCTTTTAAGAGAAGGATTCATAATTTATTAATAAATCTATATAGCCATAAATCCATGTATTGTCCATTATTATTATTGATATGGGCCATCATTTACAGGTACATAAAAAATTGGGGTTCGGTTCTTCAAATACTCAAAAACTAGAAGTAGAACTTGCAAAGTAGGGAGAATCACTGAATTACAGTTACATGATAAAAAGTCTACATCATGATAAGTGGACTACACTGTTAGATAACATTAGTATAAATTGATTGAAACCTATCCCTCTTCACCTTTAAAATTGTGATAATCAGATTTAATATTACATCTGTATAAAACGAGTACATGTAAATAAGAGTCAGATTTTGTCAGAATCAATGTAGAAAAAAGTTGTTACCTGGGATGCTGGTGCAGCAGTGAAGAAGAGGGTGAACGGGGTGGTCTTTCCATTGAATCTATCCATGAAAATCTGGACATACTTATCGGCTCCCTTGAGCTGTTCCTCCACAGAATCACTACAAGGATTGAATAGAAAACAATAAAATAATTCCTCTTCGTCTGGCTTTCTTGGAATGCATGTGTATCAATTTGTGTATCAGATATGCTGACATCATGCTGAAGCAGTATTCCTATACTACCACTAGGTTTGATCAACATGGTGAAAGCACCTTTTATTTCACCGGTGGTCTCTATGATTGATATGACTGCAATAAGATTGTGCTGCAAAAGCAAGCCAGACACAAGAGTTTGCCTCCTAAATAAAATGTCATGTGACAAGGTGGCTAGAATGTTTAATAAGCCAGAATGATTTTCCGGGAACAATGTCTTTCATTAGATTTGCAATGTAAAGTAGATCAAGCAACAGAGTACAATTTCTACAACTAACCTGGGCTCGACTCTGACAATAACAAGGTTGGTCTTTGTAGAATCTAAGGCCAGAGACTGAACATCAACAGGGTTGCTGATTTCTGTGATTTCTCCTGTGACCTTTGACATCAGGTCGTCGAGAAGGTCAGATGTGTCTGTCTGGGGAAGAACCAGGCTTGACGCAGAGCTTTCCATAGAGGTCTAGATCATCAAAAAATAATCAAATCAAAAATATATGCAGAAAACAACAACGACAATAACTGATTACCGCGTATGTTTAATTCACTGTTGAAAGTATAAATGTATTTTTAAGGCTTGATATTCTTGAAATAATTTTAAAAGTACATAAATATACACAGTACAGCACAAGATTACCAATGTCCATTCAGACTCGTACCACCATAACATCTCTCTTCCAGAAAATACTGCAGCATTTAAATTAAAGGCCATATCAGGCAAAGAAAGTCATTTTGATTAGTGTTTGAAGTACAAAATATATAATAAATCAAAAACTGTCTGTGGATAATATATTTTTTAACATCCATCATATACCGTACTAGATAAAGTAAACCGCTTCACAACACAAAGAGACTGTGATTTACCTTGATGTGAGGAATGATTCCTCCTTGGTTGTTTGAGTCATAGGCATTGCTGTATCGGGTGAGATCACCAAGCTTCAACTGCATGTAAGAATGGGGGAAAATATCAATAATAGACATCAGACAAGTTCTTTTACTTATTAGCCTCATTTCACATCAATTATACAACATGATTTGCTTGATATAAAAAAGATGACATGAAAAACTGGAGTATTGCACAGGTCTATTCTATTTCATGTAAATGTATGTCTTTAGGCAATCCACACTGCAGAATACACAATATATTCAACATTTTGCAATTTAAGTTACCCGGTAAGAAAAAGTTAGGTTTTAGAAAAAGTATTATTTCCCAATTTGTATTTTGTTATGAAAGATGTTTTTAAAAAAACTATAAAAAATGAAAGTGGAGAAAACTTCAAAATCTTGGAGTTTGAGAAAAATGTTATATCAAACTTATTAGTAAGGATACTGTTTCTTCTGTGAGAGACTAGGAAGAAACCTTGTTACATGTACCTTGTTCATCAAAACAACAATAATTGTCTGAGGTTCTTGGTCTGCTCCTATAACTTGGTCTACAAAGTCCTTTTTCAGAGATGCTTTGTTGATTTCTTCACCAGCAGAAATCTGACGGGTGCCAAACAGGTTCCTGTAAATAACAGTGAAAGACAGGACTTACATGTATTAACAACCAAAAAATAAAGTATTCAAAACAGAAACTGATAGAAGGAATTTAAAAAAATACAACTACGTATCCAACAAACAGAATGGAAAGAAAAAAGGAAAAGGATGCTAGCCTGTTTGTAAGCTACATGTATTTGGATGAACATGTGTGGTAACTTTTGATTAATAATAGTTAAGGTGAAGGTGATGGGACAAACTATCACTTCCGAGGCGATCTGGATGTAGCTATAGCTATCTTTCCGAAGCGAAGCTGAGGAAAGATAGCGTATACATTCTGATCGACGAGGAAGTGATAGTTTGCCATCGCCTGAAACCAAAAGGTGATTATTTGCTTTATATTCCACATCTAAAACAATTTAACTACAAAAATAAAATGATGTGTATGCATCTAAAAAACACCAGGCCCAAATTCACATCAAAGAAATTAAAAGATTAACCCAACCCCTTAAGGGTACGGTGCGCGCATGTGTTTGCTTTAATTGCGCTCATTGGTAATGCGCGCTTAATTACGCCCGTTTTAGTGCGCTTTTGGATAATCTTCAGTGAAAGTGCGTTGCCCTGTGTAGATAGTACCTCTATCTTCAATTGAAAGTGCGTTGCACTGTGTACATAGTAGTACTATCTACACAGTGTAACAAACTTTTTGCTTCTCCTATCAATAATGGACGAGCTACATGTATCTTTCATCACGTGATTTACTTTTGACCAATCGTAGAGCAAGATTCTTAGTATGTGGAATATAATACATCATAACTTTGAATTAAAAAACAAGCAATTGAGAATTTCTTTCAACTTGTATCTCTTTGAAATTTTCCACTGCTAGATCATAATATTTGAAATGGACAGACTATAAACCAATTCATGTATCAATACTTACTCAACAGATAAAAGGTTTTTTTTTTTATACATTTGCAATATACATGAATGGATGAACCTGTCCACATTAGTTAGACAACCAGATGAAACCAATAAATATGTAAAACCCATCTCTTGTATTTTCCATGTCAATACCATTGTACATGTACTTTACTATTGAGTCAGTGACAAGTTTCAAAACCGGGCTGTTGGTTTTTGCTTCCTGTTTGATTTCAATCATCACTTCCTCTAAACCTTACTGATATGACAGAATGAAATATATACAACTTTCAAAAAGGCATTAAAAAAGGAAAAGGTAATATGTACCTTTGCGTAATCCAAAACGCAAATAATTAAATGAATAGTAAAGCCCCTTTTTAATATTAGAAAGGAGTACATGCAAAAACCTATTACCTAGAACTGATTTAACTACCGGTAATTGGTTTTGTTAAAAACAAAAACAAATTGGGGGGAGGGGGCATTTGTACATTATGAAATTATCCAAGACCACGTCGATAATCAAATTTGAATCTATTTAATTACATATTGTGTTGCTGGAATGGGACCTGTTTGTGGCCATGTACATGTAGTACCAATATTGATTATGGCATACATGTAAAGCCCACAAATGCCGTAAAGGCTCAATGGGGAGTGCAAAATAACCTGGACAGATGTAATAAACCTTGAATGTTTTCAATGTTTGGTATTACTTCAGAATACCCCATCAATAGCGTTTATATTAAAATATATATTTTGGACCAACTAATATGTAACATGGTTAGGGTAAGTTTGTGGTGCATTATTCAACCAATAGAAATCTTATCGATTTGGGATATATTCTTAAGTTTGTTTCAAATAATTCCTGCTACATGTATAACAAAACAAATTATACATTCCTCATGTTCTAGGCCAGTTTTGCATTTTTTCAAAAGGGCAGGTTTACATATATCTAGACTCTACATCTTCTTTGTTCTTTGTAAAATGGCACTTTTCTTCCTCCATGTACATCCCTTGCTCTTCCTCTCTTTTCCCTCTACCCCTCCGTTTCTTTGTCTCCTTCTTTTATTCCAGACTCCTGCTCGTCATCTTCATATTCTTTTTCTTTTAAACTTCACCTCTCTTTCTTTATAGAAAAAAAAAAAGATTGCCGAAATGGGCTGAAGCAGAGAGTATTAAAACCAACACAAATATCCATCTGTATAGCGATACACTTTTAATATTAAAAAAACATGTAAAAATAGTGAGAATAGCGTCCAATTTTTAGTACTTTTTCTGAATTTCCTCTAGCTCTAGATCTAGAGTCTAGACTTCAACTCACAAGCCTTAAAAATAAAATGCTATCTTTCATCTCAAACATCCTGAACACGCTTAAAGTGAAAGAGAACATGAGAACCCTGTTGACATTTAATATTGTGACTGTGTTTTACAATTTTAAAACGACCCGCACCCATGGCCTTTTCTTATGAAAATTACGTTGCTCTAAAAATGTCAATGTTCTTGCCCAAATTTTGACATTTTTGGCGCACATAAAGTTAATTCGGTAGAATATTATAAGGAGTAAGATGAGATCAAGCATAAGGGGAATATGATGTGTAATTCTTGTCAATTTCAAGTGAAATGTTAGGTGCCAAGTGCGCAGGCAAAGCCATAGGTCTAGAGCTCCAATTTACATAATTACTGAGCCTGAGTCCTGACTGACATGAGACTGAGACGATCCCTGCACAATGCACAACCTTATGCACAACGTACCGTACTACTCGAGTCAAATCTCATTCTCAACTCACATCACGGCCACACACTCGATCTTTACTCACCTTGTATTAGACCAAGCCACCACAGGAACAGTAGATGCACTAGTAGTAGCTGAAAAAATGACGACTCCAAATAGAAGTCCAAACACTATTACTTTCTCCATTTTAGAGATTTCAGCACAAATTCTCTTCAAATTACTGTAGTTCACGTCGACGTACAATTATCATGTGATCTAATATATAGATGCGAAAAAGATGCATCGCGCGCGAGAGCTAGAGTTCGATCGGCGCGCGGCACGAAAGGGCGTTGCGCGCGTTCATCGTTTCATGCACAAACCAAGCACAAAACTGCGTACGTTTAGATCACCTGATATAAGATGTGCCCCACCCACTGATCTGTACGAATTTATTTCTTTTTTCGTAGAGTAGAGGTCATTGCTGGCTCACCCATCGATGGCCAGGGGGTGAGGGGGAGGGGGAGAGAAGAAACAGTAAGCCTAGAGAAGAGAAGAGAGAGGGAGAGGGGGGGGGGGGGAGAGGGCCTGGGAGGCAGGGTAAATTAATACAAGTTTCAAGTTTAATTTCAATTCAAATCCATATAAAAAACAGAGAACACACACAAAATAGAAACATGTCTACAAATATACCGGAATTATACAATGAAAACAGAGAACACACACAAAATAGAAACATGTCTACAAATATACCGGAATTATACAATGTTAATCAAAAGAAATGAATTGGGGAAACTGCAAATAATAATGACCGAAAGGTTTTGTCGAGGCAGTCCCTGTTATTAAAAGATACATACAAGTTCCCAAAATTGCCTATAAAATATATAACAATAACAAACAGTGTACAAAACATATTAGACGTATTATAAAATGCATATATTGTTATTGATTTAAAAACAAATGGAAGTATTTTTTAATTTTTGATTTAAAAGAGTTAAAGAATGTAAAATCAAGGATATCTCCGAGAATTCCACATTTTGGGGCCAGTGTGTTTAAAAGTAAATAAACAATTTGTTGATGAACATTTATCAATAAAATGATTATCAGGATTTCTAGTATTATAAATATGGACAGATTTTTCACATTTCAGCATAATGTCAAGATTAATCGGCTATGGGAATTTCTTCTTCTTTGTTTGGTGTTATAAATGGCTATTAGTCAAATTTGACTATCGTTGCCAATTTCGTCGCATCTCTTTCTCTTAATGCCTTGGAATTTTTTTCCAATCTCATTTCAATATAATATTCAGTCATAGTTTACCTATTTCTATGTAATAAAACTGGAATAATACCTGAAAAGAGGCACTCACCACTAACCACGGATGAAAAAAAGCACTTATGAGAATAAATGGGCATTTGTCGATATAAATGGGGCACCCATCAGATTTTGATAGGGGCATTTATAAGAGGTGAATCGGGGCATTCATGTAAAGAGTATAGGTCCCTTATTGGAAAGGAAAGGGGACACTGCATGGGTCATATCGTTGTTAAAAGGGGCACTTATCACACCCGAAAAGGGGCACTGACCAGATATGAAAAGGGGTAGGCCTACTTGTGAGAATGAAAAAGAGGCACTTGTAATAAAGGAAATATGCATTTGTTGAAAGAAAGTGAACATCGATCAGACTTGAGGGGACCTTAATGAGAAGGGGGAAAGGCCTCTTATTAGAAAGAAAAAGGGGCACATGTTATAATAAACGGGGCACTTATCAGAGATGAAAAGATGGCAATTATGAGAAGGGGACAGAGCTCTTTTTTTGATGGGGCACTTATTATAAGGAAAAAGGGCACTTTTTAGGAAGAGAAAGGGGCACATGTGAAAATAAAAGGTGCGCTTATCGGAGTTAAAAAGAGGAAGGGGCATTCCTTACAAAGGAAAAGGGGCACTTGTCAAAATAAAAGGGGCACCTATCAAATTTTAATAGAGTAACTATCAAAGGTGAAGGGGGCACTTATCTTAAGTAAAAAGGGGCACTTCTCGTACCTGAAAAGGGGCACTTACTAGAGATTTAAAAAAGGCACTTATTGTAAAGGTAAATGGGAGCTTGTCAAAGGAAAAGGGGCAGGTGTCAAAATAAAAGGGGCACTTATCATAGGTGAAAATCAATAGGGGTGCTTTTCCTTTGTAAAAAGGGGTACTTCTTACGAAGTTATAGGGGCCTTTTTCTATATTAAAGGGGCACCTTTGGGGTACTTTTAAAGATGGTCGTCACTAATTAGTAACCAAGTATTAGAAAAATAAAAATCTGAATATTCATAAACTTTTCATCGTGTCAAAAGACCGTGAGAGTACTAATTCACTGACATCAAGATTCAAGTTATTAGTTTCAATCTGAAGGCGATCAGCTTGTATCATGGTAATTTGTGACGCTTCCCTGAAGATGTTGATTAAAATTATAGGCCTATACCTTTGATTTAATCTATAAATTGTAAAACAGAAGCGGCGGAGCCTAGAGGCATTGAGGCACAGTGCCCACACTTTTTCAAGTACCTCTAAAGTCCCCCTTTTTACATAGGAAATATGCCCTCTTTTACTTGAGATAGGTGCCCTTTTTTATTTCTAATCGTTCCACATATAAGTGCCTCATAATAAGCTCTGATAAATGCCCCTTCACCTCTTTTAATTGCCTCATTTGAAGTCTGGGAGGTGTCCCTTTTATATTGAAAGTTTTAAGTGCCTCTTTTCATCTCCGATGAGTGCCCTTATTAAAATTTGAGAGGAGCCCCCTTTACCTTCCTAGTGAGTGTCCTTTTCATCTCTGGTGAGTGCCCCTTATCAGGTGCGAGTAGTGCCCCATCATAACTTTTGATAACCCCAATTTTTACTTTGACACGTGCTCCTTTTCTTTTCTTATTAGTGTCCTGTTAACTTTGGATATGACAGCCCCCTTCTCCTTTCACCATAAGATGTACTCCTTATTTAAAGCGACCAAGAGCAACTTTTGGTTCAATTATATATCCAAAGCTTGCTCGCTTTATACGCTCGCTCGCATTTTAGGTTAATATATGATAACTGGTCTTACTTATCAAAGGTATGTTTAGTCTTCAGTTATGAGAATGTGCTTATAACCCCATAAGGATTGAGTTTTTCCCACTTTATAAGATGTAATTTTTCACAATGCGACCTCATAAATCTTAACAATTTTGCTCGCTCGCTTCGCCTGCTCGCAAATAGATATCCAGACCATCACACCCAGCTGCAAAGTATAATGCTTTAGCATAATCTCGGACCATGTAACGAGAAGAGGTACCTCCTTTTTGTTGGTGCCCCGCCACCGCCCCTGGTGTAAATAATGACACTGACATTGCTATTAGGCCTTTAAAAAGAAAAAAGTTGTATTGCCCTTTGCGACCGACCCCAAAATCTTGAAATCTACGGTCGGATTTTAGGGCAATGCAACATCTTTCCTTTTTTAGGCTTTATTGGCGAGATATCGTCGATACAAATTGTGATCGATAATACATTTTTCATTTTCATGATGATTTCCTAGGTGGCCGACGTGCGACCGACGTCGAGTTGCCAGAGTCATGCCATCTCCCCGGCCCCGTTTCTATTATTCTAAAAAAAAGACTAGACTAGGGCGACTATAGACAGTATAACATAGAGACGGATCTAATCACCTACAAGCTAGGCTCTAATTAAAAGTTTCATAGATCTACTTGTGTGTGCCATTTAAGATTTTGAGAAGAGTGGAAAATGAACTGGATGGGTGGCGTCCGGTAAGAAATGTTATATTGACAGTGTGAACGTGAATGTCTAATGAATAATTTACTGAGTGTTGTGTAGTCTAAGCCTAATTAGTCACTTGTGAACGTTGACAATTTGAGACTGAACAATCTCAGCCTCGCTCTGGCCTCGATCTCAAAATTAATTGTTATTTTGTTTACGGAAAGTTGATGTAAAGAGCAATTTGAAGAACTGTAGGCCTAGCCCGGCTAGGCTATAAATAATTTTGTAATAAATCTTCAAGTTCTAAAATGATTGATTAGATCTAGATCTAGTCTAGAAATTCTAGGCCTAACAGAAGTAACAAAGGGGGTTTTGAAATAGAACTTGGAATAGATTAGAAGTTGAAAGATGAATCTGTTATCCCTGTACTAAACTACTACAAGACTAAAGGTCTAATAAATTATTTGACTATTTGACTATTGTAATATTTTTCTCTTTAAATATCTAGGAATCGGTTAAAGGTCAAGAATGACAGAAAGCGACAACAGGTAACTTGTGTTTTCTCATAATAGGCCTAGAGTCTAGGCCTAGATCTACATGCACGTCTCTACTCTAGATTAAGCTAAGGTGACAGTCAATAATCATTTGTTCATAGACTAGCTGTCATGGGAAATAATGGTTTGGTAAAAAAGAAGTCAACATTCAAAATATACATAAAGATGTTTCTTCCTGAGTAGAGAATAAAACCAATTTGCATCAGTGAGATGTTTCATTTTCATCAGCTTGATTTTTGTACTTAGAGGTAGTCTAGCAATCAAGTAACTGAGATGGTTTGTGATTTCCCATTTGAGAGTTTAAAGACCAAGAGATCTTTTAAATTCATGTTGGTAGGTCTATGTAGTTGGTGTGGCAATTCTTGAAGAATAGGAAAGAGTTTTTTTTATAGGTGTAACAAAATTATCTGTGAGCTAATGATTTAACAAAAGCAATTTCAATTTTCCTCAGGATTTCTTTGAGAAGCAGAAATTTACAAGCAAGGTGAGAAAACTTGAGACTTCAACAAATCCACCTAAGAGGAAACAAGCCGTCAGTTTGGATCTTCTCTCATTACAAGCAGCAAACTTCAGTGCTGCTCACTATAAGAAAAATGGTATGTTTGCTATAAAGTATGACTTAATAATAGATCTACTATTAGATCATGTTGTATTAGAGTTTTAAAAAATTAAGAGAAATCAAGCTAGGAATGAAAAAGTTGATAGAACCTATTTATTTATAGCCCTTTCATAAACACGTTTGGCGAAAGTAAAAGGAAAGTCAAAGCCTAACAGTATATCAGTTTTAATTCAAAGTGACATTCTTTAAAGTTTACACATTGAAATTCCACCAAATTAAGTTACTATTAGACAGTGAAAGCTAGTTTTTCCCAGCAATTTCGATCCAGTACATGGAGAAAAAAATCCTGTCAGTGCTATGTCAAAGAAATATGTATGTGAATACCATGATCCCTTATAATATAAGAAAGGATTAACAAAGAAAAAAAACTTTCATGAAATATATTCAATTTCTATTGCAGGTACTGGTATTAGAAGCAGTGGTCGTATAAACCGCATTGACCTTGACAAGTCTCGGGCATTACTTAGACAGAAGTTTGTTAACCTTCCTGATGCCTCTCCAGAGTCCAAGCCATCCATTCTCAATCTTAGCAAACCAAGGTATTCACATCTACTGATGATAGCTGACAAGGCTTTAATACTCTTAACTAAACTCTTATCACGGGTGGTTGCATCAAATTTTCTCAAGGATGTTGGCATACTCATTACCCAGCCAGCTTTGTGCTGACAACTGATGTACTAAATGCCTTGTCCTAATAGACCAGTTTTAGGTTAGCACATCTCTGCAATGACCCCAAATATCCACAGATCTTCAAAACATGAAGAGGTCCCACTTTGTACATTTTGAAATAATCACTCCTACAGTGATGGAGGTGCTACATAAATAGCCCTGGTTCCCCCTTTTCAAAGAATTCTTCCACCTATGTATCTTGGAGTGCACTGCTTGTGCATGAATGAATAATGATTACATACTTTCATGAGCACGTATCTAGTATTTCGTCTTCGGGTATTTCACAATTTGTTCTGCATTGACCTTTATCTGCTCATGCTCAGACTGCAACAAAGATAATGGAATACAGAATGAAGTTAGAGTCACATGCTACTAACTGATTTTGAGCAATTCTCATTAGATATGCAGTCAATACCCCAAATCCATTGCATCCTCTTGCAATCATACTGAGAAAGGATTATAAAAATAGAACAGTACTTTAACAAATGCAAACTTCCATTTCAGAAAGAAATAATAATGCAAATTACTGTGTTCAATTCTACCAGTCCTCAGGAAAGTGTGGTTTGTCCAAAACTGTATCCAACATCAAGGAGAAACCCCTTGTCAACCATTACAGAGGACAAGTCACCTTCTGTAACTGACATCAGCAGCCAAGATCTCTCTCAAATGGTGAGTCACTTGTTCTTACATGTCAAAGACAGACGTTAAAACAAAAGATTTGAAATGTTTAATTAAAACATAACTTCATGAGATGACTTGATTACTGAGAGATAAAAAACGTTGATCAATGGAAAAAGATATGTTATGGTTTAATTTGGCAACTTTATATAGACAAATGTGGCTGTAATTTTCTTCAGAATTCCCGTCTTTGAGAAATATTTTACCCTGTGAATGCCATAGCACTAGACTGATTTCGCATACTACCCAAGTACTCAAAAATGATATAATTGTTTTTTTTAATCAGTTAAACCAGGAGGATCGACCCAAGGGGTAGCTATTCATTTCGCTTTTGGCGTCCCAGGTACAGGTGACTCCAAATACTAAAAATAATATACCAAATAATAATGATGATGAATCATCTGAGTTGAAGGCAAAGTGGTAAATTTATTATTTCAGATATTTGGCCAAGAGGACAGTTAAGCTAGAAAGCTAGGAGTCATACTACTGAACTACCATTAGCTGTACAATACATTATGTATTGTATGTATATTCTAATATTGAATGTCTATTGCAGGTTAATTCCCAAAAGGAGCAGTCTAACATTTGGACATCAACTCCTGCAGACTTTTGGCACAAGAGAAAGAGGCCAAAAAGCCGCAATGTTTTGTTGGATTCCAAGCATTCTATCAGACAAGGAGATGATCATGATGGTGTGAAGAAAGAGCCTTATTTTCACAGCCCTTCTACTTCAGAGAAGCTCCTCCTTGATGGCTCGAGAAATCAGATGAGAATAATGGATGACACACTAGACAGTGACTACTGGGCTGGTAAAACTCCAGGCAGTAGTACTAGTGCATGGTAAGTAAATTTATCATAGAGGTGCATTAAATCTTATCAGAATCGTCAGAACTAATATCTTTCAATTAAATATCTTAATATCTTAAATATCATGATAACGGTTAGAAGATGCCAAGACAATAGCAAATTATGAGTAGTTAGAGTACTCTTTTGATCACCCTTGTGCTCTAAATATGGTATGGAATTGGTCTATTTTCATGTTGACGTCTGGATTAATCAGTACACTTTCAATGGGGCAATATTCATGTTTGTATCTTATAAAAGGCTCCATCCACATTTCCATGCAGGTCGGACCTATCTACAATAATGGAAGACACAGATGATGCAACTGTTCCTTCAATAGAAGACGATGATTTCAACTATCGAGATGTAGGGAGCAATCAGGTGACTTGAAAGTGCAGACAGAACAATGGATTTAAATATATCTCCATCAAAAATGTCTTCAAGATCTTAATTTTAAGCTATTTTGCGAACCTGGATTAATCGTATTTGTTTTATCTTTAGTCTGACAGTGCTTTAACCTCACAAATGTTTGACAAGAATATAACCATTCCTTCTTTTAAGCAAAGTGACTACCAGTATACAGACATTTATTAAACACATAAGATTCCTTACTGAGAGACTTTACACAACAAAAACAAAAAAACTAAAAAAAAACAACAACAAAAAAACATTTTTCTGTGCCTCATCTGATCTCTTCACAGGTTTCTTCTCAATCATTTCCTGAATCACTTCAGTCTCGTGATGTGCCTACATCAGGATGGACATCACAAACGGCTGGGGAGGAGCCCATGGTGAATGCTCCGGATTCTACCCTCAGTTCTTTTAAGGATTGTCACAAGATAGAGTATCCTATAGGAGGCTTCAACATGGGCGATTCCACCAGGATCATCCACCCATCAACCGCCAGTGAACAGTATTCAAGTACAGGCAAGATACATGACTGTCAAGTCGAGAAATATCCACACACTGAACACATCACTTCTGATATCCATCCAGCAAATATATTCCATGCTCAAAATGCAACAAGAGCCGTCAACATGGATCCTGCTTTCCTAAGAGATCAGCTGAATGCCCCAAAAGTCAGAAAAAGGGTTCAAGTTGTGGAACAACCACAGAGCAGGAACCAAATGAGAAATACAGATCACCAGTCCACAGGGCATGCACAGCAGAGGACATTGTTTCATCAATATGCTGATATTGAGGAACAGAGAGATTTGGCATGTCGTGAGAGTACTAGCTTCACATCTCCAGAAGATAGTGGCACATACCTCATGACACAACGGGCCAAGGTCTGTATAAACTTGTCTTGTTTAATTTGTTTTTAGCTGTAATTACAGAGGTCAATTTGTTCTATCCTCCCCCACAATAACCAGATGAACATACAGGATTTTGCATTTTGTGAGAGCACTAGCTTCATATCTCCAGAAGATAGTGGCACATACCTTATTATAGAACAGGCCAAGGTTTTATGAACTTATCCAAGTTTTCTTAGCATTAATTACAGGGTTCAAAATGTGATTTCCCCTCTTTAATAGCAACTTGAAAAAAAGTGGACAGCAGTGTCACAATGAGACAAAGTCAGAGCGTCAGATAAATATAACAGCTTGTCTGATTTCAGACGGTTTTGTCTCATTTTTTTTTTCAGGATGCATCCATGTAAAGAAACCAAAGTTGTTTCTCTAGTTTAGCTTATAAGAAAGTATGAATCTATTAACACATAAGATCCAGTAACTGAACATTGGTTTTGCTTGTTGTTTGTTTTTACCATAGATTGATAACTACATGCAACATCCAGGTCTAGAGGAAGCTGGGCAAAGACATAATTTGCATAGAGACACTTCATGGCAGTATCCTAATCCACGTCATTCTAAAGTAGATGTGGAAGACGAAAATGCTGTCGGCAGACAGGCCAGTACGCTTGAACCAACAAGTAACACATACAGCAGCAATGATGGTCATGATCAAATGAAAAACATGCGTCTAAATGAAGCCACTGTCAAGAAATTCACAAGTGGGCAGATACCAGATCACCAGGACAAACAGGTTGACATCATGAATCTGTACTCAAGTGAGACGAAGCAGATTCTTCCAGCAGTTGAGAGACAAGTAGATATGATGCAGGTCCAGCCATGTAGCAAGAACCCTCTGATGCTAGCACAGATTCAGGACAATGGAGAGACATCACTGGTAGACAATCAAGATCATGATAACAGACCTTCCACTGATGTTGATGGTGATGAAAGCGTTGTCAGTGATGAAGATGATGCAGAGTCTAGTTCAGGCACTGATTGCAGTAGCACAGATGAATCACCCGACAATGATCTGCTACCAGACACTGATGCATCATCAATAAACAACTGGCTAGATTTTGTTCATGGTAAGCATATCATCCATTAAAGCACTTCATTCAGAAAAAAAATATTGCAAGTTTGCGGTTTAGGTCAATTAATCCTGACAGCTGCTCCGAGCACAAAACAATTAACCCTGTTTAATGGAGAAACCAGCTAGGAGTCATTGAATCATGGGTTTTATTCCTATGGGGAAAGTTATTATATGTTGGGTGGTTGTCTATTAAAGAGGGTTTGGTCCAAAAGGTTACTTGTTCCAAAGGGTAGTTCTCAATGGGGCTAGATGCCAAGTGCATTTGTTCTACAATCCTTTCATAAAATCAATATCATTTATCATGATTGACACCTAAAAGGAAAATTGTAATTTGAATCACATATGATTTTATAAAAACATGACAGTTACATTATTCTTTAATTATTTATAATTACATTAAAAAATTATAGCATCCTATAGTACATTTAACACATGACTAACAGTTTGTCCGTTTTTGTTATATGTGTTACTTCAGCAGATGTATCAGAGTCGATAAACAGGACTGACACAGAAAGGAAAGCTACAGATCTTCAGTGAGTCTTCTTCCATTAAATCAAATGAATATTTTCCAACATTTCAACTGGTATTTTACATTCGTATTATCTGTAACCTTCATACATATACCAGTACCTTTTCAAGTTTCTAATTCCACTTTGTTGAGTGCAGAGCTCCACCATATCAGGATAACATGTTTGAGCAACTAATTTGTATCAATTAAAGTAACATTATTTATTACAGTTATATATTCATGTATAGAGGTGCTCAATCAACCCATCAAACGTTAATCAATATTATTTATCTTTGTAGTTTTATGTCTTTAATTATCAAAGACATGAGTTCTGAAGCATGCTAAGATGATATATTTTAAAAGCCCCCCTCCCCCCAAACAAAAAATAGAAGAACAAACAAATGGTTTAATGCATGTACATTTTCTTCCTGATATCAACTGACAGAGGTGATGATAGAATATTGATCAAGGATGTTCCTGCGACAGTTCCTGCGACAGCTCAACAAATGTTAGAAGAGGTAAATTTGACTGTGGGAAAAGATAGTGAAAATAGAATGGAAATGATGATGATATAATATTTATGATAACAACAATAATTTGAACTCTGACAGGAAATTAACATTTTGATAGATATCAATAGATTTTGTAGGTGACTTTTTTGTGGGGGTCGATTATCCAGGTTCTTTAATTTTTTGGAGGGGGGTAGAAAATATTTACAAAAGCACTACGAAACATATCCTGCACCATATACTCGTCTACCTTTTGTATTTCATTGTATTATTTCATATTTTCAATTTGTAGGTTCTAGCATTAGACAGACAGTTGCACAAGGAGACTCTGGCTGCAGAAACAGGTAGATGATTAGCTTGAAATGCCATGTCAATATTTTGTACTTCAAATGTTCGGAATGAAAAAGAATATTTATACTTTTCCTAAAATGTCTGTTCATCATGTTTTCAGTAAACTATTTTGTTTATACCTGTGCATTTTAACAAGTGTGATTTGCAGCAATATATTCATGAGAGGATACACCTAATTAAGATTTAGATGTCTCCATTATGTCATCAGGAATGAATGTAATTATGAGATCTCTGACAGTGCTTAAAATTGGAGGACTTTCCGGCTCATTCTGACAATTTGGATATTTATCTGGCTTGAGAGACTAGTATAAGTATTTGTACAAATTCATTACACTTTTGGACTTGACACAACAAAAAAGTCTTCAAAATCATGATTAACAATAAAAATATTTTGCAAACCTGAATATGGACAATGCAGATATTCAATATATATATTAATATCATATTCATTTATTTCCAGATGATGTTGGCGAGAGAACTTGTGTATTTTTAGGTGGTAAGGAAAGAACTGTGGAAAAGCTGTCTGGTAGATGCTCAAAATCACCTACTGAAGCTACTCTAGAGGGAGTCCAAGATGGCACATCTCCAGACGTACCAAAGTTGAAAACTGTGTTAGCAAGCAGTGCCAAGAACAGCAGCCCTAAAGAAGTAGGAAAAGAACATGAAGCCCAGAGCACAGATATGAAGGGTAGACATGGACAAGAGGCTGAGGTTACTGTCAGTAGCGATGTTAGTTCTTCTCAAACAGAAGATCCAGCTGCCAGTTTGCTGAAAGAGAAGTCACCAGAAAAAAATACGAGCTCATGTGGTAGTAGCATACACTTTGCATGCGAGACAAGTAGCTTGCAAACGGACGTCACATCTGAGACAGATGCAATCATCAGTTCAACTGTAGCTATCAAGGATGAGGATCGGACTAAAACACCCTCTGTTGTGTCAACATCTACTTCCACAGAAACACTTGCAGACTCCAAGACCAAAGGGGAGAAGGTGGTACATGTATGTGATAGCTCTGTTCAATGTGCATTGATTGGAGATCCACTGCCTATGCCTCAAGGCAGAGGAGATTTTGAAGATGCAGATTCATGTATACAGGCATCTGATATTGATGAGCCATGCTGCTTTGATATTATAACCGAGAGTAGTGCCTGTGATTCTGTTACTGAAACTCAATCATCCCATGAAAATGATTTCGAATCCTGTGTGTCAACACCTTGATAACATTTTAGTTGACATCACGATAATGCTTCAATTGCTGCTGTGAACCAACAAATCTACTTTAAAAGAGAAAAGAAAAGAAAAAAAAACCCAATGAAAATGACTTTACCAGTTTAATTGAATTGCTATTGATACTGTCCTTCTCTTTTGGATAGTTCAAATAAAAGTCTTGACATACATGGAGCTGGCCTACTGGTATGTCTTTAGAAGAATTGTGATTGGTCTGCATTGATCCCAACTCAACTGTCAAGTAATATGTCAGCAGCAACTGTAACTTTTTGTTGTTGCAAGAGTTTGGATAAATTGGAACTATTTATAATATAAGGCCTAGCTCTTCAATCGTCATTGTCAGTATTATCATTTTGTGACATGTTATTTATTTATGTGAATATGATATGAGACGACTATATATAAAACTTATTTATTACATAATCTGCAATGTTCAACAATATATCTTATTGAACACTCAGTAAAAGTGAGAGGGGAAATCCTCATTATTGTAAATTACCTTGGGAAGTCCTGAATTATATAATTTCTGTAATAAACTGTAGTTTGTCAGTATTATCATTTTTTGACATGTTATTCATTTACGGTATGTGAATATAATATGAGACGACTATGTATAAAACTTATTTATTACGTAATCTGCAATGTTCAACAATATATCTTATTGAACAGTCAGTAAAAGTGAGAGGGAAAATCCTCATTATTGTAAATTACCTTGGGAAATCCTGAATTACCTAATTTCTGTAATAAGCTGTAGTTTGTATAGAAGAATGTTATTTCACAGAATGTCAATTGAATCCATTGCAGTGTAATTGTAAATAGAAGATGCATAGATGTGAAAAACAATGTCAAAATGTGGGAGCGCTAACCCAAAGAAATGTTTAAATTATTAAGGTTGCCTGTACACACTTTTTGGATACTTCCAACTTTGATTTATCATAATTGTCAATTGATCATTGAGGTAAAACGTGTGAGCACATTCTTTTATTCCTATGAACAGATTTATCCTCCATAATATATTCTAAAATGGGAAGATTAGGAACACCAGTGTGAATCTTAACAAAAAATAGGAAGAAAAAAAATAACGTTCTGCATTACTCCTGGAGATGAAATTGATATCAAAACACTTTTCAATTTTTTGTTCTTCCTATTCACTGTTTTACAGTAAAAGCATTCTTCAGGTATTTTATTTTACATGTATGTGTATTAATAACATTGACCTGGGTCAATGCTTCATCAAGAAGCATTGAATAAGCTTGAAATATAAAGTGTTGTTGGTTCTATAATGTTAAGAGTTTTTTTCAAGTATTCATTCCTGTTAAATCGAAACATGTATGCGTATGTACTATAGTTGTATTACAGTTTTTTCACATGTATGTAGGTATATATATTAAGGCCCCCCCCCCCAAAAAAAAAAAAAAAAAAAAAAATGTTGTATTGCCCCAAATATCTTGAAATCTAGTAAGCTTTTAAAAAAAAAATACTGTTTTTTAGAGAGAATTTTTTTTACTGTTTTTTAGAGAAAAAAAATATTAAAGCATTAAAAACTGAGAATTATCAGCCCAAAGGAGGGGGGGGGGGGGGGGGAGAAGAAAAAAAGAAAAAAAGTTTTAAAAAAATCTGACCGATTGACCAACTCGTATGTTTTGGCACCTAAAGGGCAATACAACATCTTTTTTTTTAAAGACCTAATAATGATGTTTTTAACACAAGTTTTTTTACTCATACATGCTTATGATGAAGTATTCAATGGAGTTCTAATATCCATCTTCTTCATAATATTGCATTATGAAATTCTAGAGTTGCACAGACACCCTACATGGTAAATGTAAATGTTTGGCAGGGTGTGGGGATAATAGAGTGGTTCATTCACTTGACTCTTGATGGTTCATATCCCAGTCTTCTATTCACCTAGGTAACACTCACGACAGAGAATCAGGAGTGTTGATCCTAACACACACGTGTGCCCCGTTCAAGAGGCCATTTTCTTTTTTTTTACCCGAGATTCTGGAAGAATGCCATGTTCTCAGCATTCGGGCTTCCCAGTTCAATTTGTTGTGTTTCTTCCTTCTGGTAGTTGGGCGTCTTGGTAAGTAATCTGGCTCAGTTCTGTGTCGGTATTCTACTCATACTCAAGACTATAGTAACATTAGATGTATGACAAATTTAAGGGTAAAATGAGAATCTGGGAGCACTGCCAAAAGGTCAAAATTCAGATTTAGACTATTCTACTTCAAATTCTATGGCTTTACCATAAAATATTAATTTTTAATTTCACTAAACAGATAATTAGTTTTGTGCTTTTTTATTGCTTGTAGATTTATCCATGGTAAGTAATTTTATCTGTAAAATGCTTCAAAAGCCAAATGAATGTATTAGCATTGACAAGATTGCATTGTGTCATCCACAATAAAAGTATTAACATTTAAAGGTGATTTTTAAAGATTTGTAATCTGTGCAAAAAGTTTTTTTTTTTTTTTATTGCTGCTGTAATACCTTAATATGTATCTGTTTCCATGACTGAAATTCAAATTAATTTACTGTTTGACATAGCTCCTTCCTCAGCTTCTTCACACATATCTACATAAAAAAGAGCCTTTCATTATAGATGTCAAAGAAGAACAAACATTAGAAACGACAGAAAACATTTAATATTTCATTTCTCTTGGAGATGCATTTTATTTATTATATATTATTCATTACTCAGTTTGATAAAATTCTCTTCAATCTATACAATTTTTAATGTATTTGGGATTTGAAAAGTTAATTCCTCATATAAAACTACAAATAGAATTGTTACAATAACATGTTATTTTGCAAGTAGGTATTACTGCTGTCTAATAATGTCATCTTATTTACAGATTTAAACAAAAAGTAAACCCTGTATACCGTTTGGACCACTTAAAAACATTTGTTGTCAGACTTGTTTGGTTTAGCCAATTAACAAACTACTGATTAGTTTGAGCTGCAGCAAAGCCTTTTCTCTGTGTCTAAGTTAGATACTTGGTCTTCTCAAAAGATGTATCTCTTTTCACATTATAGGCAGTGGGTTTCAGCTTTTTGAAATATGTACACATTTGAAGAAATACCCAAAACACTTTATCTTTCCAAATTGCAAAACATGTTGTACTTGTTTATAGGGCCAGTATTAAGTACATAAACAACCTGGTAAGTTATATTGATAGTATCATTGTTAAAAACACATTCATTCTTAGAGGTATTATGTAGCATATAAGTAGTCATTTGATTGGAGGATTAATGGTCACATGATATTCAATAAATAATATATTGAACGACTACACTAGGTCATTGAGCATGCATATTTGGTTATATTCGGCATGCATTTTTGTTCTATTCAGCGTGCATGTTTTGTTATCTACTTAGATGTTATATAAAAAAAATAATGAATGTTTTATCATTCCTTCAATAGTGCGAATATTTTCATCCATTGAAAGATTAACGTTCTATTGAACTCATGTTCCGCGCCTAGAAACAAAGTATTAGGCGGATTATAAATGTGAGCTATTATTATTATTATTTGTATACTATTTAACAATCTAAAAAGTCCTCTCCTGTAATTCATTAGTGTCTCAATCTATTTAAAAATGTTTGAAGAATTTCTTGAAAGGTGAAAACCTAGTGATTATTTTCAAACCGCTGGAATTAACTGACACTTTTGCTTCTTTTCTGTTGTTGCTGCCAGTTACTAAATCCATTGTAGTATAATGTACCTACTAGATAACATGCAATTCCCATCAACATAATATTTCTTCAACCATTTACGTTTGTTTTTCTGAGTTGTTTTGTTACACTTGTCATCATATCATCTTAGATGATAAATAGTACCTTTAAATTATTGAAGAATAGCAATGAAAACGGACACTAAAATCTTTTTGTCTTGCACTCATCAGAGTAAACCGCAAGAATGAACAAAAAGCCAAAATCGGACAATATTATAAGCACAAGCCTAAACAGTGTGAGTGCAAGTCAAAAAGCTTTAGTATGTCTGCATTCATTGCTATTCTTTGATTTTGTAGTACCAATCGTCTCTAAAAAATAATTTGTATACGAGATGCTACAAGTAAAGTCATCGGAAAATGCCTTTTTAAATAATTATTTTTCAAAGGAAAGAAAGAGATAAAAAGAAATACTTTACTCAAACATAACAAAAGTAACAGAATTGAAAGTTCAGAGGAAGTAGATGGCTATGTTGAGTTTTGACCATAAGAAGTATTGAATTAAAATTTCCATGATTGTATGATTCATTTTGTAAAGTTTCATTGTTTGATGCCAAGAAAGAAGACTTCTACACAGGAAGAGATTACAAACGATTGTATACTGTACAGGAATATATGTTTACTTTGGTATTCAAGAACACAAAAGCACAAAGGTCACTATAAATAAAAACAAGTATACAGGATAATTATTGGCATGGATGATGTGACATCCATGTCAAAATATGAAAAGTACTAATACATACATTCAAGAATGAATCCATTAGTTTCTCTTTTTTAAGTATATTCTCACAGAATCAAACTTGAGTTACGGTGAATATTAATGCAGGTGTCAATTTGAAGCCTGGACCTAACCTCTTTGGGGTGTCTCCAAATATTGACCCCGACTTGATGCCGAAGCTTCAGGTCAATACATTTGTTGTTGTAGTGAAGTCCTAACATTCTTTTTTAATAATTGGGTGAAGCTTTTACCTATCAATTCAATGAAAGGTGTGAAGCTTTGACAAGTAATTTGTGTTTTCTCGTGAGACTACATCGGACGCATCAAAAATATGTTGAAGTCGTTCAAACAACTACTGTATAAGCTGATATTTTCGCAAATGATAGGCTAAGAGACGTTTTCGCGAGTCGTTGCTTTCGCAAATAACACCTCTGCAGTACTTCCATAAACACTACACCATGCCTACACTCCATGCTACACGTACAAGCTTCACCTATGGAAATAATTCAAAGGGTGAAGCCTGGACTAACACATTTGCCGATAGAGTGATACTTCGCCCATGTCTTTTGTTAAGCAAGTGAAGTGGTGGTGAAATCCTGATAAATAATTGGCTCAGGTGAAGAAAGGTAAAGACTTGAGGAGAGTGGGTGCAGGCTTCAAATTGACGCCTGCATTAAGACTACATATAAATGATACCTGCCACACAATTTTGATAGAAAATAGCTCAGTAGAGGAACAAAAGATACAAAAATTCAACAAGTCATCCAGAAGCACATGCTTTACACATGGTCTTACAATGTTATACAATGTATAATTGTGCAAATGTGAGTTGTGCTTTTCAGTGAATGTTATTTCACATTCCAGCCATTTTTTTGTTTGCTTTATTTGGCTGGTTTAATATAGTCACCTACTATTCGATAGACAATTCAGAATCAGTGTGAGGCTTTGAGCCAGGTTATTTCAAAATGAAATTCCATTACAAGTACAGTCAAATCTGTCTATAGTGAACATCCAAGGGAAACAGAAACATTGGCCTTTGTAGATAGGTTCCTTTAATACATGATTCAATCGTTCTTTCGTGTCTCCTTAGAGCAAGATTAATGTATCTTGATCTTCGAAGTAATTGCTATAACCGGCCGTGTCAGACACACGTTGCCCCGGGGTGCGAGATAGGACTCTTGTAGCATGCCCCCATTTAAGACAATTATACAATAACAATTAACATTACATTACATGATTCAACGAGAAACCATTTTGAAGGGAAACAACAAATGTGGCCTTTGTAGACAGGTGGTCACTAAAGCAGGTTTGACTGTACTTGAATTAGCTTTACAGAGGTTAAAAAAAACGGCAGTAATAATGCCCTGCCCTAGCCAAAATAATTTATATATATACTTCCTATCCAATATAATCTTCTTTTCAAATATATACAATGAGCTGTAGTAAAAAAATATATATATAAGGCACAGAACTTAATATATATTGCAACAAAATTAAGCAAAACAGCCAAGGAATCAAATCTTTATTCATTTGTCATTTTCTTTTCTTCTCCACTCAATCACAAATATATTACAACAATTATATATTTTCTATTATACAACTCACTCCCAGATCCTAATCAAATGATTGGTCATGCGCGGTCACGTGTGATTCATTTACTGAGCCTATTGCACTCCTTTTCATGAAAAGGAGTGCAATATTTCCCAGTACTATTGAACTCGTTTTCAAAGCGCAGTAGTGCACGTAGAGGTTACAGCGCTTAACTCTTACACTGCCATGAGACTGCTAGCGCGCTATTGTTATAGTGCCATGTGCACGCGAGCGTGCTATCGATTGAAAGCCACGTTCATGCTAGCGAGCCACCGCTACGGTGCTTTGTGCGCGCTAGCGCGCAGATGTAATAACAGTTATTGTTCATGCCCATTGCACCGTGTTGAGTGCTTTTGCAGCGCTATTGAAAGTACCGTCGCGTGCATCAGATTATCGGCTTTGGATTACGCGTCTTTGTATACAACAGTCAGATTGGATTTTCTCGAGTAATTTAGAGATTTGTTTTTGATATCATATATCATCATTATGCCTCCCCATCGCATTGGATTGGTTCGACAACTCACTGATAGTGCTTATTTACTTCAGCAAAATTACAAATTCATAAAATGATATTGGTATCAATGGAAGAAGGGTGAAATTTCCTACAACTCTCATGTACAATATTTGTTTATACAACATACGAAGGAGAAGTTATAGTGGATCAAACATAGTAAAGATTTTAAAAACACGCACTTGAACCAACCCTAAAATTAACTTGGCACGCAGGGGCTTTGTTGCTGGCACAATAGAGATTAGCACTGTGGCACTGGGTGCATTGTATGGGTGGCAGCTTAAGAGTTAATACTGCGTGAGCATGAGCATATTCTTGCGCAGCACTATGCGTAAATGGGTATAATATAGGTAATTAGTGCGCTTGCTATATCTATAGCTATGTGTGCGCACTAAATTAAGCCTTATTAAACTTGAGATTTATTACTGTCACAAAACAATCTTGAATGAATTCTTTTTACATCAAATAACAAGGATCTAGGAGTTTTGTTGTATAAAACAAATGATGCATGTTTTCATAAGTTCATTATACGATCTATCCGCCCTCTTTGATGCTGTGTGTATCTATCGCACTCAGCCTAATGGCTTCGTGCCATAGATACATACAGCCTCAACTCGAGTGCGGATAGATCGTATAATGAACTCATGCGCATGCATCATTCAGGCGCGGATCCAGGAATTTCTTACCGGGGGGGCACACGGGGGGGCACCGTGTGGGAAAGAGAACATATATATATATATTTTTTTTAGTCCCGAAAAAATCGCAACGACTCAGCCAGCCGCTGAATAAGCGGGGGGGGGGGGGGGGGGGTAAGAGGACACTTTTTTTTTGGGGGGGGTCACGAAATTTTTTAATTTGACATTTTGCTTCGTTGGAGGGGAGGGGGGGGGGGGGGTAAGGTCTCCTTTTTAGGTCAGCCATTGGCAATTTTTTTTTTTTTTTTTATAAAAAAAAAAAAAAAAAAAAAAAAAAGGTTTAGCCGGGGGGGCACGCCCCTTTTTTTTCGGTATATTTTGGGCGAATTTAGGGCTGATTTTAACATATTTTTTTTGGCCGGGGGGGGGCACGTGCCCCCTGTGCCCCCCCCCCTGGATCCGCCACTGTCATTTGTATAATAATAATAATGAGAGTAAAATATAAAAGGAACCCACTCACCAAATACAGAAGGCAGTTTTTTAGGGGTGATTTTTGGAAATAAAAATAGAAATCCCCAAACAGTTATTTTCTTGATACATGTACTGCTGGAAAGCTTTGAATTAAAACCATAATTACAATTTCGATTTTTAGTTTCATCTCGAGATCTCACAAAAGCTAACGTGATATTCATCAAAATCCCTGAAAATATATTGCTGACATGACGATGGTCAACTCCTTCACTTATATTCCACATCACTGCTGAGTAGAGGCCTGGACGATTCTGATTAAACAAACAAATATACAAAAACATAGAAATAGTGAATCCTGAAATCAAATCATTCTTTGATGGTGAATTCTAAAAGAAATGGAGCCAAACGATAACTAAAAGAGCAGGTGCAAAACCATTTAAATAACAATGATATGCTGCTGTAGTTTGAAGTTTTGCTGTTCATGTTAATAATTTAACTAAACACAAACATGACCAGGTACCACAAAACCACCAAAAAGGAGTGATGGTGTTATTTTCAGCTAGGGCTCAATAAAGGTGCATGTGGTCAGCATAGTCCATTTTTCATTTTTTAGCATTTCCTCAAAGAAAAAAAAGGAAGAGCTTTTCTTAGTTTGAAATATATGGCACAATCTAAACATTTGGTGGCAGTTTAACTACTTGCTACGGGTTGAAAATGCTGAAAATGGTATCCCATTGACAGCTAGGGGAACACTTTTAAAAAGCTGCAAAAAACAGGGACAGATGTTATCTCTATGTATTCTTCAGTTGGTATGGAAAAAGAGAAAAGCAACAAGCATTCCTACCATGAGCATCAGTGACGTTAGCTTTGCGCAGACTGGATGGCCCACAGCAGAGTGGTTTCTCAAACAGCTTCTGAATGTCTTCAAGGCGTGTGCCTTTTGTCTCGGGTAGGAAGAGGGCGATGAAGATGATACCGACCACACAGATTCCAAAGTACAAAAAGAAGGCACCTGCATATCAAATATAGAGATAACTGAGTGTATATGATGCACCACGCGTTATCCCGGGGTACCGTAGTAACCCGGGGTACCGCGTTGTGTAGCGCCATCTCGCGTCCACTCGAGTACAATGTATGGAGTGCGTGTACATAGTTCCGTGGTATCTCTATGGTGTATACTATGCATGGTGTGCATGCATGCACTGCTCGCGCTATAGCGCTCGCTCACGATCACAAGCGCACTACGGTGGCTATCGCACACTATAGTGCTAGCTAGCTCCGGCGTCCGTCCCGACCCGCGGCTATTTTAGAACTTGATGTTATTGCACGTACGTACCGTACCTGTATACTCTTTCGGAAAAAAAACAACAAACAAACATCGCATCATCGACATAGTTAACGCGCGCGTTACTGTCAAACTTTCAAACTTTGAAAATGCCATTTGTTTATTCACAACACATGAGATTATCATGACTGCTGTACACAGATAGCATCATAACACAAAATAGAACTTTCATTTATAATTAATAATTTTAATTATACCACAATAATAATACAGGGTGTATCATAACAGCATGAAATGATATCAATAATAGAATAATTACTCATAACAACAATGAATTTTAGAAATACAGGACTTAAAGGATTTTTTACAAGAACATTGGACACAATTGAAGGTTGAAAAAATCACACAAAAATAATTTCCCACTTTTTGGTAACCCAGGGTACAGCCTTAAAAAATAAATAAATAATTCAACAAAATGGCCGAATTTTTTTTGGTACCCCAGGGTACCATTTATGTCATCATATTTTGAAATAAATAGATATATGTTTCAATATCGAAAACTAGACTGAAAGACAATAGTTCCCATTTTTATGAGAGTATTTAAGAAGACTAATCATGCCTTTAGACTAACTGCAGTTCATTTTCACCTCTCAAACCTCGAGTGGCTGTAATATTGTATGTTTCGGCAATATCTCGATGTTCGCTGTAAGATCAAGATATACATTAGATAAAATGTAAATTGAATCCAAACCAAACCAACAAACAAGAATAACACAACTAATTGAAATACTGATTGACCAGGGTTATCTGATGAATGCTTTACCAGTCAGTAGGTTTGATCAATGAGTTTACCTTGTCGAGTAATCAGCTCTGTTAAGCTAAGGAATGTCATCGCAATAAGGAGGTTGAAAGACCAATTGACGGTGGAAGCTACAGCGTTGCCAGTACTTCGGGCCCACTGAGGGTAGATCTCTGAGTTGATGGTCCATGGCATTGGACCCATACCTGACACAGAGAGGGATAAGAAGAAAGAGCAGGAGAGAGTGAGAGAGAAAGAGAAAGAGAGTGAGAGAGAGAGAGAGAGAGAGAAAGGGCGAGTGAAAGAAATGAGAGAGAGAGGGAGAGAGAAGTGGGGGGGGGGGGGGCAAGAAAGAGGGAGTAAAAATTTGAATCAATATGATGTGTATTAGTTTAAACTCATTAGCATAACAAATTTGTCATTTCCTATGGTATTAACTATATAGTTGCTAAATTACATTACAATACAAAGGGAAAAGTGTCAAATCTAAATATACAGCAATATATGTCATTTATCTTCTATAATCTATATTGAAATTCATGGGATATTGATTCTAGCTTCAATCTAATTGTATAATTACTGTATGACTATCAGAGGAAAAAAATTGGCTTTGAATGTAAATGCATATTGTGATTTCATTATGGAAGCTTATAATCATCATGAATTTCCTGCTTTCAATGAAAACTACAACGAAATGGAAAAAAAATGAAAGACTTTGAGATGACAATTTACCTGGCGCAAAGAACATTAGGTAAAGTATGAGTCCGATGAACGACAGGAATGCATACGGTGATGGGCAGTAATCATACGCCCACTCACTCTCATGTTTTAAGAGATGAGTTCGAGAACAGGGACCATCCAATGATTGGTTTCCATGCAGCACATCGGCAACCAAACAAGTCCCATTGTAGATTGTCTTATTCAAGGTCTGGAAGCAGAATCCACAGTCGTCTTTGAGAATACAAGCATCACAGGTGCTGCAAATAAAAAATGCATCATACATGTAGCTCTTCTTAGTTGTACCTGTCAAGAACATATAAATTTACTAGTATAACTAAATATAAAGAAGATTTTAAAAAGCACTAATAGGTGCAAATCTACCATATTTCAATAGTGTTTATAACCATACACTGGAAAAACATTGTTCTGCTTTGGTAGAACTTAATATAGAATGCTACAAATGCAACATCTTTCATGAAATGCCCAAATTCATTAAGGACTGATTTCACTCATTTCCAAAATAAATAATAATAGTAATAACAATATTTATAAAGCGCAACATATCCATCTCTAGAGATGCTCAAGGCGCATACAAATAATTTAAATTAATATTCAACATACTTAAGATTAAACAAATATTCAATGTTAACTTGCATTAGATCATACAACTTCATGGTGCCAAGGTACAGTGTCAATACAGGAGCCATCTGATTCATGTAAGCAATAAGTTAATAGCTATTTTATCATTTAGATATGTATGTGCTATGTAATGAATGGTAATTAATTATAAGGAAATTAATATCACAGAACCCGTTCCTCTTTCAATATCTTTCACTTGCAATCAGAACATTAGGGTAACACAATTTGAACAGGAAAATGTTTAACTTTGTTAAAAGCAAAAGAGCAAACATGTATTTTTTAAATAGCAAATGAGGTGCCTCTCTACACACAGGCAGCTAGCCAGGCTGGCATATATGAGAAACAAAGGAAGGTACGGTAATAATGGTTGGTTTTATACCAGTAGTTAGTTGCATCTAGTATAACTCACCTGTAAATAGTGCATTTATCAGTGGAATGGACATCAATGTCTGGAGAACTCTCAGTAATCAGAAGGAAAGCCACAGCAAGAAAAAGAACCGATACTGCAACACCTGTTATTGAGTATAAGAGAAGAAACATCTTTTGTAATATTTGCCTTTCTATGTGTGATTCAGCACTTTTTGTATCAGGGCTTATTTAGAAGATACAAAATATTTGATCTGATGCCTAGATAAATGAATAAAATTACCTGCAAATGATAAATGGAAAAAATTGCATTCAGCAAAAAAAAGTTACACCAAAACATTAAAAAAATAGGTATAAATAAAACCATGGCAATGCAGGAATATAGCGATGTATTCACCAATGCAGGTAACCCCCCCCCCAAAAAAAAAAAAAAAAAATGAAAATAGACAAAAGACTATGTATATGCAAAAATCACAAACCTTTGAAATATTCTCAACCAATACAGATACTAAAAAATATAGTATATGAACGTTTGCTACTTCAAAATGAGGAAATAGACATAAATTTATGACATACCCTTATATAAAAGATTGAAGTTGATTCCTTGCTTCTAATGTCTTGTTCCCAGGAGATAAATACCCAGGAAATAAAGAAATGTAGCCCTTTAAATAACTCTTTCCTAATCATAAGATTTCTCATTTATTCAAAGTTTAAATGCTTGCAATGTCACTTATATAACTAAAGATAATAAAGGCTGGCTGGTGTTGTAAATATTGCAACATCTAAATATTTTCTTTTCAAAATGATCTAAATTTGTCAACATACTTTTGATGTATACTATATCACATGCTTTGATTACCGGTATCTGTTATTTTAGCATCTTGTGAGTTGTTGTTGTTGTTGTTGTTGTTGTTGTTGTACACAGGCATGGTTGTGCAAACACCTTTTATAATAATTGTATAAACATTCTGTCCCTGTACCACAAAAACAAATAATAGAAATTGAAATATATTGTCAATGTCATATTTTTCTTGCCTATAATGTGTTTTGGATAAGTTGTATTTGTATTACCTGTAAAGCTACTGAGAGTGAGAACTCTCCTTCCAACCTTTTCAACAAGGTACACACCAGCCAGAGTGAAAATGAAGTTGACAAATGCTACTACTGATGACAGCCAAATGACTGTGGAATCATCCTTTACTCCAGACATTCGGATTATTGTTGCACTGTAATACCTAAGATTAAAGAATAATGATATACAAGTCATGGCGGAATATAAAATAAAGGATTATCCTAATCCTTTGAATATGGTTTGGGTAAACACATATAGAGCAATTCCAAAGTTATATCATGCTTACTGGTAATATTCAATGGGTTACACCACAGTAATGAAAATGATCTACTTGTTGTTATTATTGTTTATCATTTATCGGAGCAGCAGTAGTTATTGAATCCTTTTTAAAATGAATAACTCTTCATTCTGAATTTGTTTGAAATCTAGTTTGAAGATTATTAGTAAATGTTTATAGTAAATGGATAATTAAAATCAAGGCTAACATAATTTAGAGTATTTGTTTCATGATTGTAACTTTTGCAAAAATACCAGTCACAAGTGTAACTGCTGAACTCCTACATCTTATTTACATCAGGTACCCATTGCAGAGGAACATCTGAAGACCACACCCAACATCATAGTCTGTGACATGTACTGTATTTCTATCCCATTGTATTGATACCAGCTTGCTGCTGAATCATCCAAAGACCACATCCAACAATAAGGGCTCTTCCACTCACATGTACAGTTCACCCAAGCCTCTGGTCATTTGAGGAACACACCCTACAATAAGGGCTCTTTCTTTGACATACAAGAGAACCAAGCCTCTGGACATTTGAAGACCACACCCTACAATAAGGGCTCTTACACTGACATACAAGAGAACCAAGCCTCTGGACATTTGAAGACCATACCCTACAACAAGGGCTCTTCCACTGACATACAAGAGAACCAAGCCTCTGGACATTTGAAGACCACACCCTACAATAAGGGCTCTTCCACTGACATACAAGAGAACCAAGCCTATGGACATTTGAAGACCCCAACCTACAATATTTAGGGATCCTCCACTAACATACAATACAAAAAAGCTTATGGACATTTGAAGACCACACCCTACAATATGGGCTATTCCACTCACAAACAAGAGAACCAAGCCTCTGGACATTTGAAGACCACACCCTACAATAAGGGCTATTCCACTCACATACATCATAAGGTCCCATCAGGGTGTTGAACACATGATGTATGCCACCGACACACAACTGTATCTTATACTGAAGCAGAGTGAAATTGCCAGTAGGGTGGTGAGACTGGAGCAGTGTATTTGCAGATGTGAAAGTCTGGGCTCATGGAGACAATCTCATGCTAAATAATGCTAAGACAGAACTCATGCATGTGCCGTCAGCATTTCGCAAAGCCAGTGATCTGCCAGATTTTGAAGTCGACCGCACTACAACCGCAACATCAAAATCTACTAGTAATCTTGGAGTCACAGTGGATAACACTAACCATGAAGCAAGATGTTCATACATCATGTAGAGCCGCTTTATTTGGAATTCACAGGATTGGGAAACTCCGAAAGTACTTAGACCAAAGTTCTACTGAGCGCCTAGTAAATGCATTTGTGACATCGCACATTGATTACTGCAATAGCCTGTTGCTAAATCTACCCAGCTCATATCTAACCAAACTCCAACACATCCAGATCACTGCAGCCCGTCTCCTCGCACCCACAAGAAAGCACAAACACATAACACCTATTCTTTGTTCTCTTCACTGGCTCCCCATTCCACAGCGCATCCAATTCAAGGTACCGCTTCTCACCTACAAGGCTCGTAATAGACTTAATCCAACATACATCAATGAACTCAATTCACCAAAGTTGCAAACCTCCTCCATCAGGCTCCGCTCATCATCAACTATCATCTGGTCCTCAAACTCACACCCGCTACAGTGATCGTGCCTTCTCTGTATGTGCTCCTAAACTCTAGAATAATCTCCCCATCTCTGTTCGTGAATCCCAAACTCTTGACACTTTTAAACGTAGACTTAAGAGTTAAGACCCACCAATTCAACACAAAGTAATTCCCTATCTCCATACCAAATTTATAACCACATGTCCTATCTTCTTGTAATTTATTCATTATCTAAAGTAAATAATTCTTAAGTAAGAGCGTTTTTGTTTCGTCTAAATTAAGCACAACGTTTATTTCATATTGAAATTTAAATGTAATTTTCATTTGTTATGTAAAGCGCTTAAAAACTGTATGTGTAAACATGTACATTACTAGCGCTATATAAATTTTAGATATTTTATTATTATACATACCAGCAAGCCTATGGATATTCACCCTACAATAAGGGTTTTTTCATGCACATACAATACAACCAAGCCCCTGGATATTTGAAGACCACACCCTACAACAAAATGCTTTCCACTCACATACAATACACCCTAGTTGTTGGCCACCTAAAAACCATATCATACTTACATAATGGTATTGATACCAGCTAGCTGCTGGAACATTTGAAGACCACACCCTACAAAAAGGGCTCTTAGCACAGGAGGTGTCCTGAAAATCCTTACAAAGATTGAACCATCCCCTGTACAAGTACATGTAAAACAATTAGATAGTAGGGTAGACAGATATACATGTAACATGAAGATTCTCAATTTATGAGTTTAAATTCAATTAAAAATTTGGAGAAAAAAATAATTGTACTCTATTATTATTACTATCTTTTTTTCCCCTTCCTTTTGTTGTTACTGTATTTGTTATCACTCTTTCCCCACATTCTGAAGAAATATAATACCAGTATATCAACATTATTTACCATAATCTCTTTTTGTATTCTCTGCATCTTGGACTATTTGCTGATACTGATCTTCCCAATGTTCCACACCACTTGTCCTGATGAGTACCATCTTAGCCTTCTCAAGCTGGCCATGATCAATCAACCAACGAGGAGACTCAGGAAGAAAGATGAAACCGATTAATTGAATCGCAGATGGTACTCCAGCCAAACCTAACATTGCCCTGAAATAAAACAAATAAAATGTTTTTTTTTATCATATTTGTTTTTACTTTCAATTGTTTAGGTAAACAATACGATTAATAAATGTTATCAACACAATTAACAGAAAGATAGTAGGACCATTATGATTCTCTATAGACAGTAGTATATGAAATGTGACTTGTACATAATTTATTTAGCAAATTGTTCCCATAGTGGGTTTTGACATTATCTGATTATCTTTTCTTTGAAATGTCCTTGATCTTTTGTCCTTGACTGACTTTCATCTTACTGATGGTTCCAACATTTTCAACAAGTTCTGAAGGTTCACTTCTGAAGACATTTATGTTCATCAAATAGTCTGTTAAATATATGCTAGTTTATGTCAAATTAATTTTATTTCCTTACTACAATAAAAGATTGTAATTACTTCACTACTAGAATCCAATTACTCTCAAGATGTCACTCTGAATAAATTGTTTGGAAAAGAGCGTTACCAATATTCTCTCAAGCATGTGGAACTGCTGCTGGTGATCTTTATCTCTTTAGACTGTATGGCCCGAGTTCACAAAGGAGGTTTAAATCTTCATTTACATAACCCATGGTTTAAAATTAGCGCAAAACAAAGCGTGACACAGTCAGAGGTCCAATATTAGACGCGCGCAAGGCAATTGGCAAGGTACGCTTATTTTTAAACCATGGGTTAAGACAAGTTAAACCTCCTAAAACTATAAGTTTAGTTATATTTCTACACACCTCCATCCCCATGGCCAGTAAGAGAATGCTCCATCTACCACAGAGGCTACAAACTGACCTCCGGTGATGAAGAGATTATTAAGGGTAACCAATCTCCCTCTTGCGTGGACTGGGGCTACTTCAGCAATGTACATTGGAACTGTCATTGATGCCAGACCTTGTGATGTAGATGTAAATAATAATAAGAAACAAAAATAAGTAACATTCAGCAATTATTATCAATGTTTGATATAATCATTCCATCATACATAATGGGAAGACATCCTTTTGGGACAATTATTATTATTGTTACTATTTATTGTTATTATTAATCCTCATTAATATTTGTATTACTGTTATTATTACTGTTGTTGTTATTACAATTGTTAATCATATTTCATTTATTATCATATCATTAACTTCTATGCATACAAATCATACAAATCTACATGAACTCATTTAGTGTTTCTTCGATTGTTGTTTTGCTTTTTCCTCCTGGCTTAAATATGATTTATTTTAATTGTGTCAATCATAGTTCATACCTACACCAATACCAACAACAAGCCTGCCAGCCAGAAGCAGCTCCTTATTTGGTGTAAGTCCCATCATAAGTGCTCCAGCAGTAAAGACAGTACTGGCAATCAAAATCACTTTTCGTCTGCCTAATTTTTCATTTAATATTCCTCCAAAGAGAGCAGATAATGCAGCAGCTCCAATCGTCACACTCACAATCATTTCTTGCCATATTGTGTTTAAACCAAATTCTTTTTTCAAAAGAATCATAGCTCCTGACACAACCCCTGTGTCATATCCAAAAAGAAAGCCTCCAATGGCTGCAAAGCATGCCAGTACTTTCACTAAAGGTCGCAGTGGAGGGGGCGCGGCCGCGGGCGGACCGGGCTTCTGCATGTCTTGAGAGACCTTTCTCCTACTGTTACCATCGGCATGCTGAAGGCTACTCTCCCCCGAACTCTCGGCTTGCGACATGTTACTGTACTGGTGGTGGTACTCGTCTGACAGCTGCGACGTCTCCTGATCCTGCTGAAAAGTTGTCATTGCCAGATCACATGACATCGAATATCACTAATAGGAGGCAGATAGAGCATGTGACATTCACTCTCTTGTAAAATAATCATGTCAAGTGGTTCATAAACTTTCGTCAAAAACAATCAAATCATAAATCTTACGCGTCTTGATCTTGGCTCTTGCACAGTTTTTCAATGTGATCCACTACTAGTCTCGATCATGACGTTTTGTGCTTTGGTAGCTAGTCGTACATTATGCAATATGAAAACAAACAAACAAACAAACAATAAATACATGAATATACTGAGTGGTAGAAAGTGTTTTTAAAACACCTTAATTTCGAAGTGGCATGCATATATCTTAATCCATGCATTCATCTACCAAGAAAACCCGCATAGGGTCTATGTGTAAATGTTGAGACACAGTTATAATTGCTTAACGACTAGATAGAAGACTATTCATCTATGCTCTTGCTTGAAGTTGAAGTAAATTACCACAGACCGAGATCTGAACTGCATATAACGAATATTTGGTAAATCAATTTCTCTTTTAATTGTTACGCTGCTACCGTAGTGAGTTGAAGAACTTAGTTAAGAAGTTTCAATATGAGATGTTGAGTATAATGACTAGAGTAGACTAAGTAAATAGAGTGTGACATGAGACTTGAGAAATTGAGTTGAACTTGAAGTTAAAACTTGAATGAAGTTGAGAGTGCAGTGTTCTCTATACAAATCATGTGATTATAAGTTGTGGTGGTGGTTATTTTACCTGACTGCTAAGTAGGCAGTAGAGTTAAATTACTGTGCTACAATTCAATACAAACTATGATTATACACAGGGCAAGACATTGTGTGTTTGGACAATGCAATTAATGTAAGACACAATATCAGACTTCCCTTCAGTGAAGGCTTCACCTATTCTTTCTGGTTTTGTGAAGCTCCTGCATGTGACGAGACCAGCAGTCACACAAAATAATGCCAATGAGATGTCCACAAACTTTACTATAACAGCTATGCTCTATAGTATGATCAGAATTGTGTGTCCAGATGCATAACAAAAATAAAGTTGTATCAAATAGCGTTAACCATGATGAATATCCGTCCTTTATGAAACTATCTGACAATTCTTAAAAGAGTGGAGAAATATTGCAAGTAAATATATATATTATATCTTCATATTATTACTGTTTAAATTAAATTCTCTGAATAACCAACTTGTTCAGAATCGGGACATCATACATTTACTGGTTTTTACTTTTGTGAAATGCTGCCGAGCTAGGCTATGGCCTGGGCACTCGCAGGACATTTAGGACCAACAGATGGTGAATAAACATTTACTTCTGCTACACAATAATCTGTAGCAAGTGGACACTCCTCTAATGTATGATGTCATGGCATAAATCTATGTTTGATACTTTGATTGTATATTTTAATCTTGTTCGTATGCAGAGTGTTATTAATTTGTTTTCTTCTCAAACTGCATTTACAGGTATTCTTGTTCGCATTTTCACACCAAGTAACTGAATTGCCCAGCATCATCCAACAAAGCAATGCTACATGTATGTCCATCCCATGATATGGGTGACGATACTAAGTCAGGAGAATCGATGACAGGCATTCAACAAATTCCAAAGAGCTGCCATGCTGCAAACAATGGGAAAGGTGGTGACATTTTACAAGTAACACCGGGAGGATATCAAGACTTAAAATGCAGTGTGCCATCAAGACAAACTCTGTTTGGCAGATTGGAACATTGTCTGCACAAAGTGGCCATTAGTAGAATAGCACTCTTGCCTACCGTACATGCTTCTTCAGTACAGAGTGTGGACAATACCAAAGATGGAAACTGGCAGAGTTCTTTGGTGGAAGGGGATGCAGATAGTTCTATCACCATGGTAACAGAAGATGCAGATCCTGGTAGGGGGTGGCTCAGACTGAAGGAGGCATACTTTGTCAAGTTAGTCTGCAATCTTTTAATACATTCTTGAATTTTCTTTTTTTCTAACTATATTGACATATGTATGTGTACAAGAAATATGTTTTACCATAACAATTAACATTTATATTTTAGAGCAGTGTACAATTATAGGGTTTGTCAAATTGTTGACTGAACTGAAGAATACTTTAAAAACAAAAATAATGTTAAATCAAAATCAGATTGTGTAGATTTTACACATAATTGACACATACCATAAATTATCTTACAATTGAATTACTTTAAATTTGTCCATATTCGTAGGAAATTAGCTCCTTGAGTATTGGAATATTCCTGATTTACATGGAGATGTTTTAAACATGTAAATAATAATAATTATTAACCGTATCAGACATCTGAGCAGGGCAATTTTTAAATGTTATTGCCCTCAAGGTTTGATGGATAAGTCAACAAAATTACAATAAGTTAGTCCGCTCAGAAAAGTCAATGGGATTTTGTGTGTAATTTGGCGGGCAATATAGGTTATACAGTAAACCAATGCGCAATTATTTTAGCCCGCTCAGAACAGTCAATGGGATTTGTGTGTAATTTGGCGGGCAATATAGGTTATACAGTAAGTCAATGGACAAATATTTTAGCCCGCTCTGAAAAGTCAATGGCAAAATGCGTGTTAAACTAGTGAGCAATAATATAGTGCCAGTTGTAATTTACATCGCGCATGTTGTATAAGAAAATGCGCACTTTGCGCGAACTCTCATTGTGACATAACAATCACACCCTAGGCAAACTGTTTGCAGTGTATCGAAAATCTGTCAAACACTGGATGAACAGTGCTGGTTTGACAATGTTTTTGCAACTTCTAATGCTAGGAAACCCTGTGTAGCCTACATAATTTAAGAGTATAAGATAGTAAGAGTTTCTTGTTTGCTCTAGATGTCTGATGTGGTTAATAATAGTAATATTGACTGCCTAATTCAGGGCAATACGACTTGTCATCACCCTCACCTTCGGTTCGGGCGATATATGTCGTATTGCCCAGAAGGCAGTCAATATTACTTAAATATAACATTCACTTTTATCCAAATGATCCAATATTCTATTCTCAACTTTGCATTTGATAACAAATGTGATTGATTTTCTGTTCTTTTCTTACACAGTAACGAGGATGGCTTGTCTCGTGAATTATATGAAGTGATCATGATGTTTCTTCTAGGTGGTATGTTGGGGTTTGCATATGGTGGCTTTCCGGCTTCAAGGTTTGCCAGACGGAGATACATCCAGAACAGTCAAGCATCCTTGTACAGCAGCAAGTTAGAAGCTACAGTGAGTACTTATAAAGTGATATGACATTCTTTAGGAGCTAGACTATATGCATTCTGAATCTCATTCGGTGTGACACAATGGGGAGTCCAGATTTTGTTCTCAATGTTATTCTTGGGACATCATATTATGTATAGACAAAAAAAAAAGAGATAACTCTGTCAATTTAAATACATAGATCACATACAAACAACAGCTACTGCAAGTTCTGCAACCAGGGGCTACTATAGTAACAAATCTTGCATGGGCATGTTAGACAGTTCTACAGAACCATTTTGAATATTGTGATTTCCCCTCACAGAAGTGCTGTGCCTACTGTAAATGATGGCCAATTGTTTTGGTTGTTTGTTTTAAATTGTTTGATAAAACTATTCTTGTCTGATTAAGTCAGTGATTGTGGTTAGGAATTAAAGGAGATCATCCTGGCTTCTGTCTCTCATTTTAATACCAGGGATCCTCTTATAATGCTGCATCGCGTGGGATGATTCGCTATGGATACAGATGGGGATGGAGAACGGCTGTCTTGGCTGGAAGTTATCAGTGAGTGTTCTTGAAGAAAGTTTAAATGAGAACTCCTCAGGGATTTTTTGAAGTATTAGTTGACTTTTTACATTCTTCCTGTTTAAACTCTCCCAAATACTTATATTTGAACATCACACTTTTAGAATAATGAGCTACTCTTTGTTCAACATTTGTCCACTTTGCTCGTCTTAAAGAAAGAAAGGAAGATGGTTGCTATTAATATCATCATAAATGCTGCTAGAATTACTGTACTGCAAGCGTTTATTTGCCCAATATAGGAGATCTACATGTATGTACACTGCCTCAGTTACATTAAAATACATGATGCATACACAGATCAAAGAGCTTCAATTAGGATTGAAGAATAATTGTTGTATAAAAGGTAATGCATAGATAGTACCTCCTAAGTACCACCCCCCCCCCCAAAAAAAAAAAAAAAAAAAAAAAAAAATAGTGTGTAAACATCTAAGTGTAATTTAACTTGATGAATGAATTCTATCATATCATTTCATTCTCCTCATATACTTGTACTTGAGTGGTTTAAAAAAACATCCCAATACTGATATTATTAAGGATGATCAAATTTATCAATTTCACTGGCCTATTTGATAGTTAAATCGAGTGGTAAGTATTTCTTATAAAATGATTTCAATAAAATGTATCTGACACTACTCTAGAACCTATTCCTCTCTGCCAGCTGAAGTGGTGTTTGTTGTAACTGATTTTGTAATGTCATTCTTTTTTTTCTCAGTGGTATAAGCATGTCACTTGCTGTGTACAGGAACAAGCAGGATATGATATCTTACACCGTTGCAGGAGGTAAGGTCCTATGATGAATGTTTGTTTTTCTTACCTTAATGCTAAGAAAGCATTTGTATGCTTATAAGAGGCAACGGGACCGACAGCTTTGAGTCTTCTCAGAGGGACTTGGTAATGAGGATTAATGGCAATGCCTTTAATACCAAAGGGTACTTTGGCATTGACTTCGTTTTGAACCTGGGACCTCCCGGTTTTGAGAACTCTGCTCTGCCACTGAGCCATCGCACCTCTTTGTAATCAATGTCTCAATGAATGTTCTACAAAATTGATTTCAGGGAAAGAAATCTGTATGGTGGATAAAGATTTCCGCCATGAATCAATTGTACATGTGTTATATTATTGTGCATTTTATTTCAAAGGCCATTTATAATACTTCATGAACTTACATGGAATCTATTGATAGCTGTGAAACTGAAACAAGATTAGTTGTTTTATGATCCACAATTGAATGCAAATGGGCGTTGTTTCACAGATCTCAGTGCACCTAATGATTAAACTAGGTTGATAGCCTTTGTAGAGTCATCAAAGATAGCATTCTTTATGTAATGCTTGTTAATTGATCAAACTTAACCCTTACTGTACAGGGGGGGGGGGGGGCCTCGGAGGCCCCCCCCCTCGACATTTTCGGAGATTGCGCCGCAACCGCTTGGAATTTTAATTTTTCGTTTCATGACTTTTTCCCCTCAAGTCTTACGCACATTTTGATACCATTTTTGTTGAAATCGGATATACCTGTAAGGTGTTACATAACAATTAGTATGCGCATGTCATCAAAAATATGCTATAATTGCATATATTCATGTACAAGCAGAAATATGTTAAGATGTATTTCTTCCTATCAAATTGCTATTATATGCTTCTTAAAGTAACTTGATGTATTCCAGAACAAAAGAATACATTAGAAATAAAACAATAGATATAATAAGAAATAAAAAACAATAAAATACAAAAGAAATAAATATTTGAAAATCGCATCAAATTTGCATAAATTATCATTATTAATTACATAAAAATAACTATTTTGTGTTTGAAAAGAACACAAAATGAGTTTCAATTAACATTAAAAAAATGGAGTCTGACAATTTTTGTAATGATTCTAGTTCCCTGTATATTTCCAGATTTGATATTCATGAATGCATATTCAAAATTTATGCAAATTAACCTATGCATTTTCAAATATCATAAAAATAATGTAACCTCATGAATATTAGATGCAGGAAACATTTATTCAATACATTTTCAAGATTCTTCACAAATCTGCAGACAAATGTGTAGAGTTTTCTGTAAAATGCATAAAATTAGCATTTTGCATAATTAATTAGGCTATAACGACAAAAATTTGCATATTAGGAAAAAACTAATTATACCATCTTGTTCCTTACTTAAATATCTACAAATATGAAATTTTTTGTGTTCATCGGACTTTCGACGGCCGTGATCATAGTGGGGGGGGGGGGGGGGGGGCCTCCCAGGCCCCCCCCCCCCCAGTCACGAGCTCTAGTGCTCAAAATAGCCCATTACAGTAAGGGTTAAACACAAATAAGACACCACATGAACAAACGCTCTATCTTTGTGTGAATAAATACTTTTTTTCGCTTTTCATTTATTTTGTAGTGAGCACAGGAGCTCTGTACAGAATAAGTCTTGGTCTGCGAGGTATGATTGGTGGTGCATTTGTAGGTGGTTTGCTTGGGTAAGTTCTGCACCATGCAACCCTCTTGGTTTTATTTCATCTCTACAAGTCATACTATTTTGACCCGTTGACTACAGAATTTTCTCATTCCCATAGACTTGAATGAGGGAACACCCAGTTCCCGTCAACAATAGGTTAATGGAATTATCAAATCTATATCTTTGTTTGAACTTTCACAGTCGCTTTAACACTGATTAATCTACAGGAGGAAATGAAACTTTGTGTTCATCAGTTGCCTGCTTGCGCATTGTTGCACACAAGCATTTTACATTGACCTGACCTACATCACAATAGCCTACGTCTATATTTCACAAAACCGTGTAGCATCAGTGGGGGGAAAATACCATCACATATGTGATAGTTTTTACTTTCATTATAACCACCAAGATATGCCATCTATCCTGTCATGTGATCTCATTTAGACCCATTTTGTTGCAAGATTCTTGGCGTATGGGCTATTAACCCTGTTATCAATTAATATTATACACAGCATGAACAAAGAATACCCATCTGATTGTACTTGTTTGATATTTTTGATCAGGATTCCATGTGGTGCCCTTTTACTTGGATTTCAGCATGTGATGGGGGAGACATTCATAGAAAAACATAGAAGGATGAGAGCTGAACTACAGGCTGAGAGGTTGCAAGAACGGTAAGTTAACAAGTCATTACTTCAGGTTTACTACAGAGTTATGTATATTTTTAAGAATTTGTCATTACGCAGAATAATGCAGTGCCTGAAGCTGTTGCTCATATTGAAGGACTGCATCTGGCAATCACCTTTCACCCAGCCTAGATCTAGCTAAATGGAGCAAGTATGTAGTGGATATTTCAAAACAGTCTGATGCATGCCTGCCAGGTTAGAAAGATCTTATATCGAGGAACGACAAGCGCTGATTGCCAGGTGCGTTCCTCTGTTTGAGGTTATAGTTTTACATGCCACTAAATTTTGCGAAAATATCAAAATAGACACATGTGCATATAGTTTCTGCTTTCTAGTGTATCTTAGTATGTTATTACATGTTTGAGGACACACTTTTGTAGGAATGTTACATCTCAAGGACGATCAATTTCTACCATGCAAATGAAGCATTTAAAAAACATAACATACCCTATATGAATATGTCTCAAATTTTAAAGCAATTTACAGGGTTCTTGACCCAAGGATGTCCGGGTTTTGTGAGTGGCCGTCAAAGTAAAGGTATAGCTCTTATGACCGTCATCGGTACCAACTCACCCACACACACGCACACACCCCCACCCATGCATTTTGGGCCCACTTTTCTCACTTCCTTCGTTATAATTTGTTCACACTAAAAAAAATTTTTTTTTCTCTCTCTCTCTTCATTTTCTAGTTCTCTCCGGATGTCAGTCACTCCTCAAATGATGGAAATGATGGAAGATTCTATTCAGAGAAGTGAGCAACTCTTACGAGAGAAGAAGCAAGTAGAGCTTACATCATCAACATCGGCTCCATCTTCATAGCATATAGTTAATGTACATAGTATGGACTTTGAAATTGAAAGCATTTTCGTCTGATAGATAATTGATGCCTTCTCCAGTGCTGTTTGTGCCATGAATTTCATTAAATTTTGGATTGAAATAGAACAGATTCAATCTTTGTCTTTCTTGTATTCAATCAGGAAGGATAAAAGGAAAAATATTTGAAAAGGGTTATCTAGTACAAAAAGACACGATATCAAAATATGTATTTCTGTCATACCACGTTACAGACTCATACCTGCCAACAAAGAGTTCATGTATTGCGAAGGGCTGCATGATTGAGCAGCGAATCTGCATATGCGAACACCTTTTTTTTTCTTATTATTTTTTAAGGCATACCACGCTAAAAATTCCTAATTCTCATTTTCAAACGTTGGCAAGTATGCAGACTCTGATTCAGTGTAAAGGCATTCTGTTTTGAAGAAAACCTGGTCTTGTTTGGCAGAACAAAGTAGGTTTAAATTCATGGTGTAAGCCGATACCAGACTAGTACATGTACATATGAAAATAAATCATATATTTGCAATTGTTGTGGTACATTGTGAGAAAAAGGAGTGAATAAATGAATCAAGATGGACAAACATTCATTATCTGTGCTTTATTCATGCTTAATAATAATTAAAAGCAAAGTTCTACAAAATTCTGTAAATTCTATAAAATTTATTTTACATCTTTTCTTGAATAAGAAAACGATTCAATCAGTAGTTTTATTAACCTGATATCCCATACTATCCCAAGGCAATCTTGGTATTACACATTTACATTGCTTATAACTTCATTTCACACGTTAAACAAGTATACCACATGGGGTCTTACTCTGTTCAGTAACAAGTATTTTAAGGATTGAGGCTGGGTATTAAAGGTAAAGACCAGTTTTGGAAACGCCTCTATTTCAAAAAATGAAATGGAAGCTCTTATTACCAATCATCTGAAAGAATATGTTTTGATTAATATATAATGATACAAATTTTGCCGGGAAACCGCCTACTAATTGATATATTTGGTAAATTATTATATCTATCTGGAATGGATAGATATAGGGTAGTTCCATATACATCTTTCTGTGTACAATGCTTGTAACTTTACCAAGACTGGGCCAAATTCTTATCATTTTGATGCTTCCAGAACCTTGCAGTACACACCAATACTTATATGCTAGATGATTAACCTTTTCTGATCGAACTGGTCTATACCTTTAATGGTATATGTATATAAATGAAAGTAAAGATTTCATGCAAGAAATTCAAACTGATGAAAAAACACAACTGAGAAAAGTTATGCATATACTTTGTGTAAGTTCAAAGCATAACAGCATTTTTCTTTCTTGCATTGTTATGAAAATACTTATTTCCATTGTTATTTATTTCCTGGAAGAAAAGCAGGAAATAGTAATACTATAGTTTATTCAAGATGATGCATGTATGAGATTGAGAGTTTTGTATTTTTCAGGGAATTTTCTCTACTTTTTCAAGGTTAATGTATGCTTTGGCTATGTTCTCCCCTTCTTTCTACAGACATTAATCTTGTTACAATATGCCACAATTCTGTTTCTCTAAAATGATTATATTATATTATATATTCTGTAACAATACAGCTACATTTTGCACACATACTTTTCAAAACTTAATCACCATATTGCCTAAATACTACAGATAATTATAATTCCAAGAATCATTTAAACAACTTGTAATTATGGTATGCATGAAGGGAGAAATATATGTCATCAGTTCTTAAGTTTTCACTACTACAACTGCTTGACATGGGAGATCAACAATACAACACTATATTATTTAATTACAAATGAGCCTGATCTCTAATACTGTATACGTTATGCCACCAATTTGGTTTCAAAACCTCCAAAGTGCCTAACGTTCGGTCTTATTCACCTTTCTACTGCTCTGTAAAATGGCAATAAAAGCAAATTCTGGGATAAAAGACCTTTTAAATCTGAAGGAAATATACAGTGACTGCTACCTTTGTATTATGAAATACACTGCTCTATTTAATGTAAATTTAATCATTCACAGGAACAACAAACGTGAAATGAGGAAATAGAATAATATGTACATATATATCCCACGATTCATTGTAGATTTAGAATAAAGATAAGTTACAATGTAGGCTTAGAATAAAGAGAAGAAACAATAATGTCTAGACATGATTCAAACTCTCTTCAGAAGATGGACGTCGTTTTGGAATTATAAAACTGTTTTCGGATAAAATGAACTGTGGTTGACTTCTAGGTTCTAGTTTATAGGAACACTCCTCAACTCGAAACACACCGGTATTCAATGCATAAAAACATCTTTCAATAACTTATTCATTTGTTAGTATTTGTGACCCTTGATTGACCTCTCCTTCCTGCTGGTCCCTGAGGTTTGCTAAACTTTGGCTTGTGAACGATTCTTATAGGATGTACTTCACTCAGAAGAAACTCTTCCGTCAGTTCATCGCGGTCTCCAATTTCAATCTGCATGAAAGTAACACAATATCCAGGACATCAATAGGCAATAAATTTATTAGACTAACTGTGGATTCAAAATTTATTTTTCTTTATTCTCATTCAAATGAGTTTGATTTATAACCATTTTGCTAACTTTCTGAATTTTATAGAATCTTTGACTGACAAACAACAATAAAATGACTGGATATGGCACAACAACGTTAATAATTACATTTTTAATCCAATATCACAATGCGCCAGAAAATTGACGTAAGAAGTCGTCAGACACTCAGACATCTTTCTAATGTATTCAGGTTTAACCCTGTTGAGAGCTGGGTTATTTTGATGGTTTCAAAGCTAGGAGGGAAGGGGCAGCAAGAAGAAGGCTCCACACCCAGCCCCCTTCATTACTCACCTTGGCTGCCAGCTCGAAACCCATCTGCTCCAAGCTGTACAGGAACGGAGCCTTACAGCTCGAGTACAACATCCTTTCTTTAACCGGGACCTTGTAGCCGGGCATTGTGTAGATGAACACTGTAATCGGAAGACAAACACAAAAGAAAACCAGATCAAATATCTCACTAATGTACCTCTGGAGTTCAATCAAGAAAATCTCTGTGTACAAGATTACATGTCATGATATGACGGTTGAAGCCTTGAAGGAGTATTAATTCACCTCGTCTCCCAACTACCCCCCCCCCCGACATTTGTGATTCTCTTTACCTCAATAAGGTCTGATCACCATTGAATCACCTCTATGATTTCACACAGTGTGATTTACAGTTGTGCTAAAATTGTAGGCAAGTGGTTTGTAACAAAAACAAAATAGACAAGTAAAAGGTTTTGACTCCCTTCAATACTCGATTCATCCAGTATTGGTGATATTTGTATAATTTCAAGAAATTCAGCCATTTCAGCATGAAAACCAACTCACTGTTATTATTTTGTTGTTGACCATTAGGAAATGAACTTCAACCATGAAGCAATTGTCTTACCTATGCTGTTGAGATTATCTCCTTCATACGTGTGGGGGAAAACAAAGAGATGATACCTCGGGCTATCATCAGGCACTCTGGATGGCAAAGAACCCACATTCGTATGGTCACAGCTTGCCAACCTGATAACCTCGTCTTTGGCATCGATCAACTGGAGTAAATCATATGAAAACGTTTGGTGTCTTAATAACATATAATAAGATTATCTCATATACAGGTAGTCAGATTATAACAAAAATAGTCAACATTTTGTAATGGAATGATCATCATTGATTTTCGATAGGAATTCTGTGTGCAGTGGTACAAATGATGGTACAACACATTGCTCTGCGATTAATATTCTACAATGACTGAGTTCATAGTGTTAACTCTTGACCAAATATACCTAACTGAACTCTAACTGAATTGCAACCCTTAAACTATTGCTACATCTTTCACAAAATAAAACCCAAGCAAGTACCACCAGAGAATATGTCAGAGCACTCAAGTAACAATAATATCATGGATATCATCATAAATCAGTGATATCATGAATACAGAGTAATTTCACAGTATTTCCATACCACTGTCACCAACGATGCAGTAGATAACCTTTATGACGTTGCTCCCTGTAATTCCTTGGACCGATTTTTAAACATGTGTTAACAAAATCAAACAGTACCTCTCCACCCTATGGTATGGCTCTACACCCAAGTAAGTGAGAAAGTAAATGGTACCTTTAAAACGACAATCAATTCTTATGATCACTTATATGACGCTGAAGATACCTACCAGCTGCACATAGGTGTTTTTGAGCGCTCTGACCTCCTTTATTCTCTGAATGGCAGCTTCCTCTATAGGGAAGGCAAGACCGGGTAATGTCTGACTCTTGGTGTCCACACCAATATCTGATCTGGTTTCCAATTCCATCACCTGCTTAGCCTCCTCTTCTGCCTCTGTCAAAGGACCGGGAGCAGCCTTCATTTCCAGGTGCTTTTTATAGCCTTCAAAGGACACCTCACTCTGAAGGACGGGAAGTAGACAGCTCTTGGTTAATTTGAATCATTTGGTGAACACATATCAGTTTTTTTTTCTTTTCTTCAGGAGATCATTTCTATACTACCTTCAGGACTTTAATTATTGGTTATAATTTCATAAACACTCGCTCTATTAATAAGACAATTAAAACCAACAGCTTTTGAAGAATTAAGAGGTTAATTGCAGATTCCACACATTCCATTGAGTGGTTTTATATGTTCCTGTTTATATTGTGTATACTGATATTTAATAGGTTCAAGTAGTAGAGTTGGGGAAATGAATTTAATTTTTTAAATTGAATGTGAGGGAACGAGGTCTTACCTTGGTTGTGCCTGGAAGTTCCTCATCTATATGACTAGTTCCTCCAAAAGACCTCTTCATTGTTGCTTTTGTACTAGCATACAACATTTTCTGACGAACCTGGTAATAGAAAAGAGAAATAATGCTTCATTACTTCAGCAACAATATTTATATCATGTCTGCAATTTGCTGATTGAAAGTAAAACATGTCCATAGATAAAGTCCATACGTGGGGACTGAATTTAGAGCAAACAGTGGTGTGTTCATGGGAGTCAGGATGGGGGTGATGGTACATGTTGTAATTTCCATGTTACAAACTGTTATTTTTTACATCTGTGACTTTGAATAAAAACCTGAGTCTACCAGGGAAAGTTACAATGCTACAATAAAAAATGCAATTCCTGTTCACTCATGCATAAAAGTTTGGTTTAATTAACCATGAAATTCACTCAGCAAATCATGAATGTATCATATCACCTTCAATTTTGTAAGCTCCAAAGAATTTTCCTCTCACAAATTGGAAGGCTAAATTCTGCGCAACCTAATTTTCATACCCTTTACAAAAGTGAGCAGTGCTCACCCAAGCATGAATTATTTTCAGACTTTTTGGTGTCATATGAAAGTTGAGTTTATGGGCTTTCCATACATATAAAACTTTTCACCCAGAATCATATATTTGTTATTCGGCAGCCATTTCAAAAGTGTATAGTGTTTTTTGGGACCACGGTATATGTTTAGGACCTTCAGTTTTTTGTACAACTTTTCTGCCACTTTTCGTTTTTATCATTTATTATTTTTTCCTTCCTCATTCTTATCACAGTAATCATAAAATAATTACCTCTAAATGTTGTAGTTTTTATTGATTGTAATCAAACATATACAAAATTAAAAAAGAACAACCTGTAGACCATTCTTGACACTTACTGGACTATTATCTGGGATGAAGGGGATGAAGATCCACTTGTATGATCCCTTATCATCTTGGGTGTCCTTCCGGTACAGGATGTAGGAGGGCGTCTTCTCTTCCAGCAGTGGCTGTATCACGGCATCAAAATGTATTCTTGTGGTCAAGGACTATACCAAAGATAATCAGCTATTTCCTTTCTACTTTCTAGTGTTTAAATTTTTACATAATGGGGTGTTTCAAAAAAATGTAACAAGATTTTAATTGGTAACATCTTTAATAAAAAGTGCTAAATCATCCTTGGTGAAATATAATGAAATAATCAAGATATATAATTCTAGTAATTTGAATTTGTATCAATAAACTGGCATACCTGTATCATGACAGAATGCTGTGTAAACATCTTGACTAATTGGCAATGTCACATACTTAAAAATTGACTTTGTACTAAACTGTGTTAAAGGATATCAGCTTCCCATGTGCCCCTGACATCACATTCCTCTGCTAACTCCAATTGTTCTGTGAGAAGAAGATTGGGAGGGAAAATCAAGTAATAAGATTCTCTGCATACATGTACATGTATACTCAAATATTTTCAGAATTCCCTTTGAATATACAATTACATGTATATATTTGCAAGTTAATATACTGATAACAGAAGAATAGAAAGGAGGAATTCAAATGTGAGCATTTAACTCTTACGCTACACGTATATAAATTGCACAAATCAATTGAGGCAATTTACACATTTGATCCCAAGTTCATTTTGCACCAAGAGTGCCTCTTGCATGCAGATTTGTGTGGTTTACAAGCACAGAATTATTATCATTTGTATGTGTCCCTGCAGTTTTTTCCACAATAGGAAAACACAGGATGGGGGATAAAAAATTCATAAAATCATATTCTGGATCGGGATTTGGGACCATCATTTCAGCATCAATATTCAATTACGGTATCATTATCACCAAGGCTGATTGTTAGATTAACATGTTTGAAAATGTAATAACTGAATAAATAAACAAACAGTGTACATGAACAAAATTCATTCAATATATATCTCATGTCCAATTGACAGGACATGGACATATCAAATGTATTTTACCTGAGGATTTCTTCTATACTATTCTGTGGCACATTAGACCGATTACCGGTCCTGCATTGCTTTCCATTACATGCATCTTGTACAAATTTCTTCCTTGTTTCATACTCACCATTGACAATTATCACCTTTAATGCTCTTGTCCTTCCTTGTATGTCTTTGGCTGCTGCAATTATTTCAGCCAGTTCAGGGGAAGCTTTTTTTAAAGGAGGAAAAAAGGAAGAGAATTGTTACTTTTGTAGAGGCATAGTCAACATACAGGAATTGAATCACATTTGTATTCTCTGATGTAAGTCTGTACGTACGAAGGCTACGTAAAGTATGTTCATTTTTGAGGTTCTTTAACAATATGTCACAAAGTTCTTCAAGTTCAGTCATGTATTTGTGTACAAACAATGTACTATAGAAAGTTATTCATGCCTTTTTAGAGGAAAATTGTTACATCAAACCTTGATATAACAAGATACAATACATAAAAGGGAATTTGGATAGTCCCAATGTCCTTGTTATAACATATTTCCTTCAGAATATTGAAGAAAACATCTACAAAAAAGAATTCTGGAATTTTGCTGAGAAATGTTCTTTATTTTTGTTTATCCAACTTATTATACATTTCAAAAAACAAAAAAGCTAAGAAAACAAAACTGGGTACAAAGAGTTCAATTCAATGAAGTTAGCATTGGTATCTGTTAAAATAGTTCTGTATACACAGTCCTCTGCAAATTATCCAGCAGTAGAGGAAATGTTGTCAGATAGATCGTTGATGTACATGTACACTAAAAAGAGCAGCGCGCAGAGTACCATGCTTTGCGATACTCCGGATTTAACTTTAATCAAGTCTGAATCCTCTTGAACCACATAATTATGTAAACTCTCTGCTTCTTGTGTGATGAAGCCTTTGATCCAGTTCTTTATTGGATAATTAGTTCCATAATGGTTAAGTCTTAGCATGAGCATGTGGTGAGGTAAATATGCTACATCAAGGGCTTTATGAAAGTACATTATAATTGATATCGGACTGTATTAAAGTACTTTCAGTGTTTGTCCATTGATTTAGCAAGATCATTAGGTAGTCACAAATTCACAATTAACAGGGTATTGTTTGAGTTGTTACATGTACAGGGAAAACCATGCTGTTGTCAAATGATATAATGTGCAGTATATATGACATTTCTATAATCTTGTGACAGACGGATGTAAGCAAAACTGGTCTTGGTCTAGATGGTCTATATAGTTGCTAGGTTTTGAGCCTTATAAACAAAAAAGATTGGACAATCTTCATACAGGGCCAGGTACCGATTTCTAGTGATTATCTGAATATTGTTAAGCCAGCAGGGCCCTCTTGCATAAATCTTTATGCAATGCGCACTTACGTTCGATCCGAGTTGCGTCAAATCGCAACTCGACTTTTATGCAAGAGGGCTCTGAGCTGGTTTTATTTCTTGAGCACAACATTGCCACAAGTCTTGAGAACTCAAGCTGGAATGGCATTTGAACCTGTGGCCCTATTTAGGTTAAGACTTATTTATCTAAAGTTTAATCATGCCATTTGCTGTAACATCTATTCAGGTATTGATGTATAGCCTGCGCCTGTGCCCCGTTAAGGCCATTGAACCATCATTCAAAAATACAGATTGAACGGGTCATTCAGTACGTCTGGATTTTAAGCGTTTTCCAAGACTACTACACTATTGACAGTAGGGGCGCTGCATGGTCCGAGAATATGGATCGTCCGCGTAAACGCAGACAGACGTGTCCTCAAAAATAAGGATCGTCCCCATTTTTCGCAGACGATTCTTATTTCCGATTCGCGTGTTGGCAATGCGAAAAACACAATATGAGCGATTAATTTTCGGAAAGACAGACAACCCATAAAAGTAGACAGTGAACTGGGGGTATTTTATTACGCGGAATCTGTTTTTTCACATTGCAAGCGCGCGGATTGGAACCTTATGCCCGCAGAGCACCAAAGAAAAAAAGAAATCACGGACGATCCTAATTTTTTAGGATGCAAATTGTCCACGTGTTCGAGGACATCCTCGTTTGTGCGGAGATCCTCATTCTTCGACCAGCGCCCGCCACCCCTGTTTGTTGTGTCCAAGTGTAATGCCAAGAGTCTTGAATTGATAAAAACTAAAAAGATCAGGCAGAACTGTATCACTGATCAGATCATGTGCATTTATACATCTGCTATTGTTTATTATGTTTTATTAAGGAGTCGGGCTAACTCGGCCCACGGGACTACTCGGCCCAGCTGGAAAAACTGGGCCGAGATGTCCCGACCTGATTAATCGATCGAGAGATACCAATGTGTATATGTTTGTGCTCTTTGTGACTTAATAATGCCCTTTCCAACCAAAATCTTTAATGGAATTGTGTTAAATGATACCAATGAAGACAATTTATAACTTATCTTTCGGTAAAATGACCCCAAAAATGACATTTCGGACAATTTACTCACAGCTCGCAATCCGCATTGCCGCACGTACATTAAATGTGCGTTGTATCTACTCGGACCACTGAAATTCGAGCAGTGTTTTTGTCGGTAAATCACTGCAAAAATATCATTTTTATCTCGTATGAAGGTCTATTTTTTATTCCTGACACAGATTTCATTATTGAGAAGTCGAATATAGTACATTTTAGACGAGATGGTTGATGTTTGTTCACATTCTTTCGTCCTGGCCGTAAATTAGCAGACTACTGCCTAGTGCTACCGCAGCAGCTCAGCTCAGTGTGCAGCTAGCTGTACAGCGCCGCCGGCCGGGTCGGCGGGGGAATTCACTGACTCGGCGCCCGTACCGGGCCGCTGCACTGCATGATTGTACTGCCCAATTTGATCGAGTGATGTGAGTAAAACTAATCAAACTAGATCTATATCTACTGTATTATCGTTATTCATTCCGAGTAGAATATCCAATTTGATTTAGTGAGTAAACTAGACCTAGATCTATATCTACTGTAGCTACATCATTATCATATACTAGATTAGTCATTCAGAGTAGAATATTCGATTAATGAAGGAATGGAATTTTTCTTTTTCATAATCAGATAATCATATTTTACTCATAAAAGTTAAAGACTTGATAAATAGCTAGATCTAATGTAAGGGCCTAGCCTAGTACTGTAAGAGAAGTGAGCTGAAGAATCGCCTTCTTCTTTTATTTTGGAGGGGCAGGCGCGTAGCCAGGGGGGGGGCAGTGGGGGCGGTCGCCCCCCCCCCCAAAAAAAAATAAAGAGAAAAAAAAAGAAAAAAGGAAGAGGACGTAGGAAGAAAAAGGATTAAGAGTCGAGAACGGTACAACGAATCGTCTTCTTTCTCTAATTATTTAATGAAACATCAAGGCTTTCGCGCGAGAAGGGGGGGACAGAACTGAATTCAGATAAAGATAAAGAGTCGAGAACGGTACAACGAATCATCTTCTTTCTCTAATTATTTAATGAAACATCAAGGCTTGCGCGGGAAGGGGGGATGGAACTGAATTCAGATAATGATTAAGAGTCGAGAACGGTACAACGAATCGTCTTCTTTCTCTAATAATTTATGAAACGTCAACGCTTCCACGCTTCGCGCGGGAGCGGGGAAACTGAATTCAGACAAGGATCTAGAGTCGCGGGAGGGATGGAGACAATGAGAGGGATGGAGACGAGAGGGATTGGTGAGGGATGGAGATGATGAGAGGGATTGGTGAGGAATCATGGAGATGATGAGAGGGATGGAGGCAACGGGAGGGATGGAGACAATGAGAGGGATGGAGACGAGAGGGATTGGTGAGGGATGGAGATGATGAGAGGGATTGGTGAGGGATGGAGATGATGAGAGGGATGGAGACAATGAGAGGGATGAAGATGATGGGAGGGATGGAGATGATGAGAGGGATGGAGACAATGAGAGGGATTGGTGAGGGATGGAGATGATGAGAGGGAAGGAGACAATGTTGATGATGTAAGGGATGAAGACGCTGTTCATGAGAGGGATTGGGGAGGGATGGAGACGGTGTGAGGAATGAAGATGATGAGAGGGATGGAGATGATGAGAGGGATGGAGATGATGAGAGGGAAGGAGACAATGAGAGGGATGGAGATGAGAGGGATGGACATGATGAGAGGGAGAGATAATGAGAGGGATGGAGATGATGAGAGGGATCGAGAGGATGAGAGGGATGGAGACAATGTGAGGGATGGAGATGATGAGAGGGATGGAGATGATGAGAGGGATGGAGATGATGAGAGGGATGGAGATGATGAGAGGGATGGAGATGATGAGAGGGAACGAGACAATGGGAGGGATGAAGATGAGAGGGATTGGTGAGGGGTGGAGGTGATGAGAGGGATGGAGATGATGAGAGGGATTGGTGAGGGATGGAGGTGATGAGGGAAGGAGAAGCTGTTCATGAGAGGGATTGGTGAGGGATGGAGACGGTGTGAGGAATGAAGATGATGAGAGGGATGGAGATGATGAGAGGGATGGAGATGATGAGAGGGATGGAGATGATGAGAGGGAAGGAGACAATGAGAGGGATGGAGACGATGTGAGGGATGGAGATGATGAGAGGGATGGAGATGATGAGAGGGATGGAGATGATGAGAGGGATGGAGACAGTGTGAGGGATGAAGATGATGGGAGGGATGGAGATGGTGACAAGATGGTGAGAGGGATGGAGACGATGAGAGGGATGGAGACGGGAGGGATGGAGACGTCTCCATCCCTCTAATCATCAATATCGTCTTCTAAAACCTAAATAAATAAACAAAGTTAAAACAATTAAATAAAATTGAGGACATGTTTGAAAAACACACATAATAACAATAAACATTATTTGTTTACGATTCCAAGATACAAATTCCAACAATATGACGTCAAGCAGACTCATAATAACAAACGATAAGCAGGTGTAATCGTGTATTAATTTTATGCCACGTTGTGGTAATGCAAATTTGTTTTTTTTATTTATTATTTATTTATAGTATACATATTTATACAGGTACACAATATATCAGATATAAATCTGTTAACCCCCAGCCCCCCCCCCCCCAAAAAAAAATATAAAAATTGATTTTGCTCATAGATCTTTGCCTCTGTTGCTGATTACATACCCGGCTGAGATGGATGGGAGGTGGGGGGGGGGGGGGGGGGCAGCTGCCTTTTAGAAATTTGAGGAACGGTTAAATTAATGACCAGTTGACCAAAGGTCCAGGAGAAGGCTTACAAGAATTAAGATCCCCCTGCTCAGGGGCGGCCGAGCGACTTCCAAAGTGGGGGGGGGGGGCACCAACCAAAAAAGGGCACTTTCTGGAGAAAAAAAAGGGCACCTACAGTGGGAAATCTCAAAGCGAAAATATACAATTTTTTAGACATTGGTATATACCCCTACATTGTAATCATACTTTACAGTTGGGTGTGATGTCTGAATATGCATTTACGAGCGAGCGAAGCGAGCGTGAACAATTTCAAAGATCTATGAGGTCGCAGTGCGAAAAATTACATCTTATAAAGAGGAAAAAAGCCAATCGTGATGGGGTTATAAGCACATTCTCATAACGGAAGACTGAAAAGACCTTTGATAAGTAACATAATTATATCATCTTTAAATGCGAGCGAGCGCAGCGAGCGAACTTTGGGGGAAATTGCTCTTAGTCGCCTTAAATAAGGGGCACGTTTAATGATTACATGAAAGGGGACAATTATCGAAAGGGATAAGACACTTATAAGAAAAGAAAAGGAGCACGTGTCAAAGTACAAAGGATTATTATAAGAGGTGAAAATGAGGCATTTTTTCACCTGAAAAGAGGCACTCACCAGTGATGACAAAGAGGCGTTTACGAAAATGGGAAATAGGCATTTGTTGACGGAAAAGGGGCACCCATCAGATTTTGATAGGGGCATTTATAAGAGGTGAAAAGGGGATAGTTCCCTTTTTAGAAGGAAAAGGGGCACGTATCATTATTAAAAGGGGAATTATCAGAGTTGAAAAGGGGCATTGACCAGATATGAAAAGGGGCACTTATAATAAAGGAAAATGTGCATTTGTTGAATGAAAAGGGGGCACCGTTCAGATTGTTAAAAGGGGCAGTTATGAGAAAGGGAAGGAACTCTTTCTTTTTAATGGGGGCACTTATAAGGAAAAGGGGCACTTATTAGAAAATAAGAGGGGCACATGTTAAAATGAAAGGTGTGCTCATCCGAGTTTAAAAAAGGAGATAGTTATTAAAAGGAGAAGGGGCACTTCTTACAAAGGAAAAAGGAGGAAGTTGTCAAAGTAAAAGGAGCACCTCTCAGTTTTGAATAGGGCAATTATCAGAGGTAAAGGGGGGCACTTATTAAAAGTGAAAAGGGGCACTTCTCGTACCTGAAAAGAGGCACTTACTAGAGATTAAAAAGGGCACTTATTCAAGATTATTTCAAGATTTATGAGAATGGAAAATGGACACTTATTGCAAAGGAAAATGGGAACATGTCGAAGGAAAAGGGGCATGTGTCAAAAATAAAAAAGGGCACTCGTCAGAGGTGAAAAGGGGGAAGGGGCACTTTTACTAAGTACTAGGGGCACTTGTCAAAGGAAAAGGGGCACCTTTCCTATGTTAAAGGGGCACTTCTTACAAAATGAAAGGGGCACTTTTCCTATGTAAAAAGGGGCACTTTTGGGGTATCTGAAAAAGTGGGGGCACTGGGCCCCCCCCCCCCCCCCCCCGGAGGGCCGCCTCTGCCCCTGCCCCTCCATGCACCGGCACGTCATTGCAATATCATGTCTTAATTGCTTTGCTTTGTATATATCTCTTTGATTCCCAGAAAAAGGGAACAAAAAGAAGATTTTTTGGTTTGTTTGGGGGGGGGGGTGGTGGGGGCTGCATTATTTATACAAAAAACTTGAAGCCAATACCTTCTTTTCGTAGAATTTTTTTGAAGCAGCCCCCTCCAAAAAAATAAGAAGGCGATTCCTCAGCTCACTTCTCTGCTTAGAGTACTAGGCTAGGCCCTTACGTTAGATCTAGCTATTTATCAAGTCTTTAACTTTTATGAGTAAAATATGATTATCTGATTATGAAAAAGAAAAATTCCATTCCTTCATTAATCGAATATTCTACTCTGAATGACTAATCTAGTATATGATAATGATGTAGCTACAGTAGATATAGATCTAGGTCTAGTTTACTCACTAAATCAAATTGGATATTCTACTCGGAATGAATAACGATAATACAGTAGATATAGATCTAGTTTGATTAGTTTTACTCACATCACTCGATCAAATTGGGCAGTACAATCATGCAGTGCAGCGGCCCGGTACGGGCGCCGAGTCAGTGAATTCCCCCGCCGACCCGGCCGGCGGCGCTGTACAGCTAGCTGCACACTGAGCTGAGCTGCTGCGGTAGCACTAGGCAGTAGTCTGCTAATTTACGGCCAGGACGAAAGAATGTGAACAAACATCAACCATCTCGTCTAAAATGTACTATATTCGACTTCTCAATAATGAAATCTGTGTCAGGAATAAAAAATAGACCTTCATACGAGATAAAAATGATATTTTTGCAGTGATTTACCGACAAAAACACTGCTCGAATTTCAGTGGTCCGAGTAGATACAACGCACATTTAATGTACGTGCGGCAATGCGGATTGCGAGCTGTGAGTAAATTGTCCGAAATGTCATTTTTGGGGTCATTTTACCGAAAGATAAGTTATAAATTGTCTTCATTGGTATCATTTAACACAATTCCATTAAAGATTTTGGTTGGAAAGGGCATTATTAAGTCACAAAGAGCACAAACATATACACATTGGTATCTCTCGATCGATTAATCAGGTCGGGACATCTCGGCCCAGTTTTTCCAGCTGGGCCGAGTAGTCCCGTGGGCCGAGTTAGCCCGGATTCTTTATTAAGTAATACATGTTCAGGATGCATTGTAAACAACAGGCAACAGCAACAACAACTTTCACATTGACTAGTCTAGTGACCGGTGACAATGTCAAACAACTATCATCAGCAAAGTATATCCGTGCATTACTGCATAATCAGTAATTAAGCCATAAAGGGTAGAGCTACCCAAATTAAATTAAAGACAACTCAGCTCACATCAGTGATACTAGACTTTGAGGGCAGGCAGTCCGAATCACGCCTACCGCGAGAGCGGGCCTCGCCCACTGGGCCCTGTGCAGTGATGGCATGGTACCGGTAGCGGGAACAGTGAACTACAAGTAACTTACAAGTACAACTACGCAGCGTTAAATTATTCAACCTTACGGTTATTAATGTATTTAATCTTTAAATATACTTACGTTCGATACCAGTCTGATGAGACATGATGCAAAAGCTACCCCAAAACTCTGTCTGGATGGATTTTACAACTTTAAAATTAGCTGAAATAAATGTATGCTGAGCTGTGCACTGTGCTGTGACACTTCCGGATAAACCCCATCAAAGGACGTCAACAGCTAAGAGTGGTTAGTTTCGAAACTATTAAAGCACGCGAGGATGAAACTACAACCACTGACTTGAGGATTGCAAATCCAAGCATCGATGCGTAGCACGTGAGTACATTCGTACACATACCGAAAAGTTTGTTGCATTTTGCGCGTATGTCTATCCGCGAGTGCGAGCCATAGACCTGTGTACATTAATTACAAAAACCTTGAATTTCTACTTCTATAATTACCCATATCTTTTACATTGATTGACGTATCGAGCCAGAGGAAAAAGAAAGTAAATATTGAATAATCATGTAAACTATTGCCCACACAATTTGTATTGTATCTTCTGTAGAATTCGGGCCTTTGAACACCCTTTTTTTCTTTTCACTAAAAATCAAAAAGCCCCATATTACACGTATGTCTATGGGAAAAGATGTCTAACCACAGTGACAAGGTGTTTTTTGTTGATTGATTAGAAGTGTTTCATGTGACGGAAATTAACCAGTGGAAATGTCTGAGAGAAGAGTACGAGTACATTTTTGACCTATTTAATCATCCTCCCTATTGGCTGTATATAATTCGGGCCTTTTTCGTGAATATAATTGCTTTTTTTAGAGTCACGAAGAACTCAGTAATCTGTGCCAATTTTGAGTACGCATGTTTACACATGCAACAAATGCTTATGCAAACGCAATGTCATTTCATTTTAATATTTTCGAAGTTTTAGCACTCAGTTGTTTATCATATTTTCACATGATTATTTATTTGTTATATTTAAAAGCTTATAAGAAATAAAAATTGATAGATTATTTATGATTGATATAATGTGATCTTTTGGTTCAGACTGATCGCTAAATTGGTACGTTTGTCAGCGCAGCGCATGCATCGAGGTCATGCGCGCTGTACCTGATCGAGGCGCGCAAAAAAAAGCCCCTAATAACACGTACTTGTCCAAACACACGCGCATGAACACGCGTCAGACCAGCGCGTACTGCTAGCTAGTGTCTTTCTGGCGACCTTCATCTACGCAGATGCAACAAATTGGGCGAAACTTTTCCAACATGACCCTTCCACATGTACTGTCGGGCCTATTTAGCTTCTGGGCCTCCTTTTTTATCTTTATTTTTCTTTTTGGGGGTCAAAAACACGCATTACGCTTGCCTCAAAGATGGAAAAGTGTTGTCTGTTATAATGAATTAACAACTAACAAGGATGAGTCAACTTGATTAAGTAGGCAGTTAGACGTGTTTATGCATGCGAAAACTGCGCGGGAAGTATGCGCAGCCAATGCGCAAATAATGTGCGCAAATTAGTCGTTAACTAGTCGTGAACATGCGTGTCACTAGGCCATCGGACACGCATCGGCGCGCATTGGCACGACTAGGCAGCGCATAGGGTGCGCATAGTTCACGAAGTGTTCACGAACGTTGCCAAACAAATTTGTCGTGCCAAAATTTTGAACATTTTGAAAATTCTGTCACGCATTTCACGCACGGCCCGCATCCGCCCGCATCCTCCCGCACGCTACCACGAATACTTCCCGCATTAATTGGCACGCAAGAGTATGTGTCTATATGCGCAAACTATGCGCAAACCAAAATGCGGGCAAGTGTCACCGGGGCATTACAGGCCTATACAAGTGAGGTAATTTAATCACTTATTCCAAACTATAATTCATCATGTTTATTAGTATACTTCCCTTAATTCGAAAGAAAAAATGCAAAGGTAACATTTTGATATTCGCAGGGGCGGCGATTTCTTTTCATGACCGGGGGGGACGAAATGCGAGGAACGAGGGAGGAGTGACGTAATGAGCCGAAACGTTGTTTTGGGGGGAGGGGAGAAAAAAATCCGCATCATCATCGCTCTTACATGTTACATGCAGGCCCCGCGGAACCTTTTTTAAAAGTTGGAGGGGTGGGGGGGGGGGGGGGGTGGGTAAAGTATTTGCGATCAGATAGAGCAAAGCAATTAAGTTGGGTGTAACTTTGGCATGGGGTCCAGGGGCAAAGCCCCGGCGGGGGTCAAGGGGCGGAGCCCCATGAAGCTCAGAGTTTTTAGGCATTTAATAAGGGTCAGATGAGCATATTTTGATACCTTATTTGTGACACTTGCATGCAGGTCACTAATCGTACTGGGGTCCAGGGGGCGAAGCCCCCAGAAGCTCAGCGTTTTTAGGCATTTAATTACGATCAGATGAGCATCCAGGGGCCTCCTTAAGGGCCCTTGGTGGGGTTTAGGGGGCGGAGCCCCCGTAATCTCAGGGTTTAAGCTTTTGAATATGGTCAGATGACCATCCAGAGGCCCGCTTAGGGCCCTGGTGGGGTCCAGGGGGCGGAGCCCCCGGAAGCTCAGGTGTTTTAGGAATTTAATTATGGTCAGCTGAGTAACCAGGGACAAGCCTTAGGGCCCTTAGTGTGGTCCAGGGGGCAGAGCCCCCGGAAGCTTGGGAAAATCATGCCATTTCAGTAACATTTGTAAATTAGTAACTGGTATCGAGTTAGAAATAAACCACGTTGAATTTTATCGGGGGGGGGGGGGGGACTGCCCAAAGCACGAGCGAGTGAGCATAGTGAACGAGAGGGGTCAAGGTAAATTATATTCCTTAGCAAAACTATAGTATGAAAACAAACAAAATACCTGTTTCACACTTCACTTTTCTACAATATTAATTGTACATTTTGAAGGATATTATGCGAGGGAGCATAGCTCCCGAGCCAGAAGATTTTTTCCATTTTTATTTGTCTTAACGCTGCATTCTTGGGCCCTCCAAAGCCTAATAGTGTGTTGCAGTCTTTAGTCAGTATTTGCTGTACA
>JAVYIG010008765.1:0-85523 GCA_035222895.1 Strongylocentrotus droebachiensis | reverse complement strand
AAACACATAATTTAAATAATACACATTTTACTTGCCGTTTTGTTCTATAAGTGCAGATCTTTATTAGAAACAGAGCATTGTGATATCAATAAAAAAATGAGAAATGTTTGTATTCTATTCGAGTAAAGTAATAAACTAGCTATAAATATAGATTCATATACATCCAACTATAGATTTGTACTGAATTTAAAAAACATTGAAAGGAACACAAGAAACACACAAGTGCATGTATTTAATGTAAATTAATCTCGCCCAAACTGGTCCTTTTTTGGAATAGATGGGCTACGACACCGACATGGTGTAATCCAGAGGTAACCTAATAATTTATGATTCATACAAATTGTCACAAATACGTCACTGAACGAGAATCATTGCCGATGAAAACAAATTGTAGTCGCAAACTTGCAGGCTATACCGCTATAGATATATTGATACACACTGAAATTACTTCTAATATCTACTAGTGATAACTGTTGTAAAGGGATTTCAGATTCTATTTTCAAATCAAAGTTTACATTGAGAAATTAAAATTGAATTCTTAAAATTACACGTTTAACTAAGACCATTATACAGACTCCGATACCAGCAGAAGGTTAAATCTATCAATGAGTTTTACAGACTCTTGGAAACTATATAGGATCATCGCTAGTAGGCGGGACACCCCCATACATTAGACTTTCTACACCTTGTCAGCAAAGCAATATCAAAAATTCGTTTCGATAATCCCCCATTTCAAGATCTAGAGAAGCTCCTTCTTTAAAATGTGTAAAACTGTTAAAAATCACAAACAAGTTAATCTGAGTACATCTTTCTCAAATTTTATAATAGAAAAGAATAATCACAAGAATAGCAGATATTTCATTATGTTCAAAACGCTGTGCTTCTGATCAAGAAGACAAACAATCGGTGAGAGCGAGAGAAGTACAAAAATATTTTACAGTAAAATCTAATATGAAATATAATAGGAGTGGATTTGGGAGACGGGGCGCGCGGTGGACCGACAGGTTTTACTCTAAACAAACTACATTGTATTCATACCTGCTATATTTATTACTCTACTCAAAACATAGACAAAATATTTTCGAAATGATTCAAACGAGGATTCAGATCATTGTGATCTCAAATTATCATTTCTACACTACAGTCTGGCCAAAACTCCATTCGTGCTTCTCAAGTGAGGGACTTTTTAATCCACATCGATCTCAATGTGTTATTATGATTCGTAAATTTCGTCAGCTGATGGATTCGGGGGAATGGGGGAGGGGGAGGGGGTGGTTAAGGGGGTATAATTATATTTATTATAAGACTTAAAGGAAAATGATTGATATATCTTGAAATTACTCCTATTTCATTATTTAGCAAGAAAAACAATGTCTCCAGATTGTTCAGTTTCCTTGTTAGCCATCCCTCTATGGACGCTGCCATTTTGATTAAATTTGTGATGTCAGAGAAATACATATTCATCGACCTGCATAAAATGGATGGGGTATTTCACAATGTCTGGGTATTGAACAGCTATTGAGCCATCGATGCAAACAGGAGCCATTTTGTTACTCCGGAATCTCAAACAGGTGTTTTCTTTGAGGAGTTCTATGAATGTCATTGTCACTATTTTTAATCATTGGTGGAGCTTTGTCTGACCAAGCAACAACTTTTGCATGCCTATTATTACTTAACAAAAGAAATGCCTAACTGTTTGATACAGCTGAACCAAATAGCTTGTCACCATGAGTTATGAGAGAACATCCATGCATTTGAAAGGTCTATTATTAGAAAACAATTATCGTGCATTTCACAGATGAGTGTCATACATTGTAACTAAAATACAGGTCAGTGCATGGCTATCTCTCAAACGGTTCTACTCTGACGTCCGTATTTAAAACAAAAATGGGGACTCCCATGGGAGAAACTTGATGAGATTGTTTTCCTTTATAAATAATCAAATTTCAAGATATTTTTAACTTCCTCACAAATTCTGATAAGGCTATAGGCTAAAGATTATTGGGGTTAATTTAACTTTCAGTGTACGGTCTATAGATCAATATTTACTGAGAATTTTCTGAGAACACGATCGCAACTATATCCGAAAAATCAACTCAATGCAAACTGAATGGCCTTGTATGCCCCCCGCCCCCCCCCCCCCCCCCCACTCCGAGAACGGACGGACCCCATGCGTGTTCTCAAAATGTCCGGTAAAGGGGTACTTTTCGTGCGACAAAGTCCGGCCCGAGAATTGTAAACAAAAAAAGGGAGTGTATTAACTTTTCACCCGGAGATTTCTTTAAAAAGGGGGTCTTTTTTCTTTTTTCTCTCATCTCTTTGGACTCCTGAAAAATTATTCCGAAGTAATGGGGGTACATTGAGCATTTTTCCGAATTTAGAGGGGTCTCCAAGGCAGGAAAGCCCACGAAAGGGGGGTTCGGAAATGTTGGCAGTCCTCAGATAGGGGGTGCTTTCAAAAAGAGGGAACAAGCATACGCGTACCCTAAATAACACTGAGTGGGGGGGAGGGGGGGGGGGGCGGGGTCACCTCTTAAATATTAATGTGCGAATATTACAAAGACGTAATATTTTATCCCAACGTGTTTTTCCACGGGATGTACAATAGGGAAATGAAATTGCCCCCGACTTGATTTTTCGAAAGAAGTTGCGATCGTCTTTCAGAGGATCCCGCGAAAAGCTTAATACATTTCATGGATTATCATGTTAACGGTCAGTTCATTTCATTTCAATATTACTTACATATCTTATGCCTCAACATTGGCGGATCAAGGGCACGGGGGAATCACCCCGACCCTCGTAAATCTCAATCTGTATATAACTTTATACCTTACGTATAAGCATAGGCCTAAACATTATTTAGGTAAAACAATGAAAATATGCCCTCTGAAGCTCTAATAGGCCTAATATGCCAACGGTGGTAATTAAAACAAAGTGGACACCTGAATAGTGTGGTAACCTTATGTTTATCTCTCTTTATTTGTATGCCAGAGAATTCGCGAACTATGAAATATGTCACGTATGTCCTATCTGTTAGCAGTTGCTTTGTATTTAAATGATGTTAGGAAACCCGTTTGATTTCTAGACTTCGCTGTTAGACACTATTGAGTGACTGACTGACTCGTTTTTTCTTTGGTAATAACAAACATAAAGTGAGCTGTAAAGGGGCATTTGTCTACATCAATAACCAACTTCATGTAATGGCCAACATTACACTGATTGAATCTTTGCGCAGCACGAAACGTACGACCATTAGGTACAAGGGTCTGAAAATCAGACTATTTGATTAAACGACCGCAATCACTAAACTCGATTTCGAAAACTTACGGTCGTTATTTTCCCACATAGAGCCCTTTAGTTTTAAGGGAAGTTATTAATTAGTATTATCTTTCAAATGCCGTTAAAGTTTACCTTTCATTTGTTTAGCCTGCATAAAGGACCTTCAAGACACAGGTATTATATAAAATACGATATTCTCTCCCGGGGTGAGGTCCATTTGTCCATCATTTGTGGACTTATCCAATGATTTGGTGTAAATGATTCCATCGTCTTGTATATACCAATACAGGACGCCACCATACACTCTGATGCAATCAACAGTCTTCCCATTGTAGTATGTCACTGGAGTAGCAGGTTGGTTTCTTTTGGTGTCTACCGATGTGATGGAGCCATCGATGCGCTGGTAGTACAGCAGACCTGGTATTATGATAACGAAACCAGTATTACCAATTGATACATCCTATAAACATGTCTGATGAGGTTCATTGACAAAGATAAGGTATTCTGGTAACTATTTAAGGTGTTTTGTTTTTCTCTCTTGTCAGAATTACTGACAGCGTTAAACTATCCAGTAGTATTCTCTGACAATTAAGGATAGAAAAAAGTAATCACACTTTTGGGACGTCTTTAACAATCCCAAAATTCTCTTACAGCAACCCGCTCAGTAACCAGCACACTACCCTCCCCCTCCCCCAAACAAAAATTGGAGAAAATAGAGAGAGAGAGGGAGAGAAGGGGAGGGGTAGATTCTTGTTTTACTTTGTAGAATTTCCCTCACGTTCTCGGCAAGAACAAATAGCTAACATTTATGACCATGTCAAAATATGAAATATAGCATCTGAACAAAGAAGTTAAATATGTTTGGTTTGCAGAATTGTTATATTCACCCCGGCTTTTAGTTAACCTATATTCAGACAACATTCAAAGTTGAACAAGGTGGGGGAGGGAGAAGAGTAGAAGTTTAAAACCACCATTATTCGAGCAATTAAATGTTCACCTCGTTTCCAGGAAAAAGGGTGGTTCAATCTTTATTCGTGGACCGGCAAAATAAAATTATCAACATACCCGTGAATCTTTCTATCAAAAATGGAAGGGGAGGGGCGGAACCGGTCAAACCAGGTGAATGAAATAAGAAAGAACAAGGACGTCTAGGAAGGCAAGGTTGTGAAAGGGATCGTAATAATCCCCCCCCCCCCATTTTGCCCTCCCATTTCGCTTCATAATTTCTCTCTCCCTCCCAGCCCCCCCCCCCCCCATAATTTCGTCACCCAGTGGGGCGTATGCCATCTACTACCGCTACGGTAGCTACGGCATTGTCCATCAAAACTATTCTGTTAAAAATATAGTTGCAGCCACAGGGGGACAGACTACTTGTTTCGATCACTCACCATTATCGTCAATATCCACGAAAGAATGAGGAAAGTTATCAGCCGTTATATGCTCCGTTTCATAGCTCTGGTTATTAATTCGACGAATTCTCACAATCTCTCTACCAACCAAGTACAGAACTCTAAAACAGAAAATTAATGACACAAACTTATTTCATTCTCCAGGTAATAATTCAGTTTAAAGGCCTAGCAAATTTGTTAATTATTATATCCTGCATCAAAAATTTGTTGGCTTTTGATTGGTTGAGAATTCCTCACATGACCATAAATATTTGACCTATTTTTAGAAAGTACTATATGAGAGTACTATTTTGGTTTACTATTTGGGAGTTGACTCAATTTTTTTTTCAAATCTTAATTTAATGAAAACAAAATATTTTAAATCTTATTAGATAAAAATTGACATTTCTTTTCGTTCTAAATATGTTTTTCCCAAAAATGTTGTTTTTTTTTTTTTTTTTTTTAATAAATTTTTGATGCAGGATATAAAAACAAATATACAATGCCTTCTATTCGAGGTACTGGTTAAACTATGGGCCTCGGTGACTCCAAAAGTACCATTTGCTTTGGGGCTGCACCCCTCAGCAAATAGTAATATTTGAGTCACCTCTTGCGCATAGTTTTAACCAGAACCTCTCAAGGCAGTGTATATTTGTATACTATTTTAACAAGTTAGACGGGTACACAAAATTAATAACGACAAAGAAATTGAAAAGTGTTCAAATCATTTTTTCGTGAATTAAATCCTATTCATATTTATTGATTGTGAATACAGAAAATGAATAGGGTCTGCACCATTTTTGTTTGTTTGTTTGTTTGAATTCATCCCGTTTTACGGTAATTGAATTAATTACAAATGCTTCTCTCTCGCTTTTCGTTACAAAACAGTATAAGTGACGCTAAAGTCGTTACAAAACAATTTCTCTCTTTTTTTGTAAATAACAATATGACTAAACAGGGGCGGATCTAGCTTTTTGCTAAGGGGGGGGGTTTGACCAAAATAATGACGATGCGGAGCATCGTCCACGAGCCGCGAAGCGGCGAGCCGATTTTTTGGGGGGTGTTTATTTGAACCCCGTAAGTGATGTTTTCCTGGCATCTATTAACACAATGGAGACCATAAAAAGCAGTGCATGATAACGTCTTTTTAAATCAAGTAATGCAGTTTAATACATAGTTATATCCAGAGTTATCATGTGTTTGGTTAAGTTACCAGATGAGTTGAATATCTTCTCACAATATTTGCACTTGAAAGGGTTTCTCTCCAGCGTGCGTTCTTTTTTCTTTCTTTTTTTCTTTCTTTTTTTCTTTTTTTTCCCTTTTTTTTTTTTTTTTTTTTTTTGGGCCGCCCAAGGGGGGGGTGCAACCCCCCAACCCCCCCCCCCCCTGGATCCGCCACTGCTAAATCTTTTCATTCACTTGGCAGTGTACAAAGTACTAGCAAAACAACCACAATCTAATATTTGTTTTCGAAAGAAAGGAGCGGCAAATTTTGGAGGTATACAGATCATCCGCCTATGTATGACACTATATGTACAAAAATGAGCCTGTCAACGTGAGCAATGTCAAGATGCATGTGATGTATTTAGAGACTTCTGACAAAGTCAGTGTTAGGCGCTATATAAGCACTGTAATTATTATTGTAATTATTATGTATTTGACTCAATATCTTGGGGGTAAAAACACATTGCAATCATTTGTTCGATAAGATTTCAGACATTTGTTATTAATAAGTGGAAACTCGTGGTATCAGGTAGAGCACTTAATGTATAAGTTAATAACAAAAAAAGAGGGAGGTCTGTTTACACGCCCTCGCCCCTACTTTCTCTCTTTTCTCTCTCCCTGTGTCTGTCTGTCTCTCTCCCTCCTTCTCTCTCTCTCCCTCTCTCCCTCTCTCTCTCTCTCTGTCTCTCTCTGTCTCTCTCTCTCTGTCTCTCTCTTCAAACTGACCATGTAGTGTGACCTACCCTTCACTATCGATGGTCAAATCGTAGTAAAAGCCAGAAATGTTAAGAGGTTCGATCCAACTCTCTTCAGTCAGCCTACATTCATAAACCGCTATTTTTTCGCTGGTCCGGCTTCCCTTAGCGAGCCAGTACAGGATGCGATTCTTCAAATCAAGGCGCATCACAAGAAGAGCTAAGAATTAACCAAAGAAAATAATAAATAGTGTTAATAATGATAATGATAAAAATATTGATACTAATAATAATAATAATAATAATGATAATAATGAATATCGAAACAAAGGCACTCACTCTGGTTCAATTTAGCTTTCTGGTTCAATTTAGCTTTGGTGGCAACGTGCGTTCCATTTTCCATATGGATCTCGATGTGTCCAAGAGTTTCATTGTACGAGTAGACGAGTCCATTCTCGTGGTCAAAGGCGATTAGATAGATGTTTCCGTGAGCTGGTTTGAATCCAAGTGTATTGAACTTGCTTTTTGTGAAGGGGTGACCGGGCTTGACGAAACCCTTCTGGACTAAGTTCTCATCTGCTTTTACTAAATACACGTAGGCACCTAACAATGAAAAAAGCAGATTGCTAGGTGGTTTATCAAGAAAATGACTAATATTTTGGCTTTGTAATAATTGAGAGTCAGTCGTCACCCCATTGACACTTGTTCAGATATGGCGCGGTTAACCGTCGCAATTTTTGTTGTTGTCTTTCTTACGCGTATTAAAGCCCATTTGTAATAGTTTGAACAAGGGGAGGGGGGGGGGGGGTAAACATCACTGTAAGGTCACTGACAGGTGGTTACAGGCGCGTACGCAGGGGGGGTTGGGGTCGAACCCCCCTCAAATTGTTTGTGTGTGTGTTTTAGAGGACCCCCCCTCCTTTTTTTAAAATAAAAATAAATAAAAAATAAAAAATATGTTAATAGGTGAGAAAGGTGACCTTACCCCCCCCCCCCCCCCCCCAAACGGAACGAAATATCGATCGGTCAAATTTTCAAATTTTCAGGGAAAAAACAAATGTGCTCTTCCCCCCACCCCCCCCCCCCCCCCCCCCCCCCCCTATATCAGCTAAATTGTTTTACCTCAGTGAAAAAGCTATTACATAGGATTTTCTACAATGTATATATTGCATTCCAAGCGCCTATTTACGTACCACTACAGTGTACAAATATTGGTTAAAATTTGCCCCGGGGGAAATAATGAGTCCCACCAACTCTTGGATTGCTTCTTCGGTTTATTTTTTTTAACGAAACTAGGGTAATATTTTGCCCCTTGTAAAGTATTTTTTTAATTCTTTTCACCCTTAAAAAGTTGAATATTAAACAAAAAATACCTATAGTTCATAATTATGATTCGACATAATTAATCTCGTGTTGGGCAAACATCTACCCATTTTTTTTCTTTCTTGGTATTCTCATTTCTTTTTAGCGTTTAAAGGTCACTATGAAATATCTTATTTTTGACTTTGATGGGGGGGGGGGGGAGGGAATTCGGGAGTCCATGCAGCTGTACAGCCTGTCCCCCTTTAACAAATGAATAATGATTAAAAACAAATTAGCTGAAGATACGCATTTTTACCTCCTTGCTCATCTTGTCCAGACTCAGGCTTTAATTCCATCTCATCTATCATTGCAGGAAAAAAAAGAAAATATGAAAATCAGGGACGTGCATCTGAAGAAAACAAACTACTAATGTTTACAAAAAGTGGGGTGTGGGGTTTGTCAAAACGGGGTTGTTATACCAAAATGGAGGAACTTTTCTTGTGGAAAATGTGCAGCCTTTTTATTATCACCAAAGAAAACCTTTACTGCCCACCCCTTCTCACCCCTCCACAGGAAAATATATAAGCTTTCTGAATGAAGTGGGGGAAAGAGAGCGGAGAGGGAGGGAGACACGAACAGAGAAAGAGAGACAGAGGGGGACATTATGAGACAGAGGGAGAGAGGAAGATAGAGAGAGAGGGGGGGTGAAGTGAGACATAGAAAGAGAGAGAGGCAGAGAGGGCGAACGAAATGAGAGAGAGAGAGAGGGGGAGGGAGAGAGAGAGAAATTGAAGAGGGGTGAAAGGGGGTGGGATGGAGGGAGACATAATAACACCATCAAAGAGACTTTTGAAAAATCATTTTCAGGCTAATTTTAAAGCCTTGCAATGACCTTTTACAAATATGAAACATTATATTACAATGGCATAATCGATTTTTAGTACGAAATTATTTTTACTTGATAAACAATGGGGCTTTTAAATTGTCATCGAGTTTATTTTTGTTCCAAATGTCTGTGCGATCATTCTCTGGTTCGAATAAACATGTTTTCTACAGGTAATCTGATAATAGGTCAAACATTAACTAAATTGTCTTACAACTATCATAACATTTTATTGTTATTAGTACTATTATCAATGTTATCATTATTATCATCCTCATCAGCACCATCATCATTATCATCATTTTTATTGCTATATTTATTATTATTATTAATATAATTATTATTATTATTATTATTATTATTATTACTATTTTTATCATTATTATTTTATTATTATTATTATTATTATTATTATTATTATTATTACTATTTTTATCATTATTATTTTATTATTATTATGATTATTATTATTATTGTTATTATTATGACATCAACTCACCTGGTTGATAGCACACGCAAAGCTTTTGAGAGGGTTGATCATTGCCAAGTTTTTTTGGGATGGCTGGTCGGTGGTCTAAAACTGTTCCAGGATCGACCAGTTTTGGGATTAGCTTTACTTCGTTCCCAGTCTCATCCCTGTCTGTCCCACACACTATCCTTAGGACACATGTACAACTCGTCCCTAAGATACAGAAATACAAAAAGCATGACCAAATATTCTCTGTTGGCTATTGATTATACCATTCCGGACTAGTGTACCTTTTAGTGCCCACCCCATTCCCTCTTTTCTTGTTGGTTCTCTCCGTCTCTCTCTCTCTCTCTCGCTCTCTTTCTCTCTCTCTCCCCCTCTCTTTCTCTCACTGTCTCTCTCTGTCTGTCTCACAATATATTTTTTTGTCAATAGTTTTTTTTTATTGATTCCAAACAATTCAAATTTATTTTTGGAATAAAATACAGTTGTTTTTCCTTGACATGAATTCAAAACATTTTCATTACATAGATTGTACAATATTGATGAAAACATAAATGAAATCAGTTGTAACATAAAACAAATAACCACATCCAACCAAACACACTACTACCCCCTCCCCCTCCCCACCATGCGACACACACACCACCCGAGCACACTTCCACCACACACTGTTCCTAGCCTCCTCATGAATACCCCAAATTGGAGTGACAGACAAACAGAAACAATCTATTTAAAACATTTATATACAACAAAAAATCATTTGACCGAGGCTACAATGGCCACAATAGCCCACACGCACACACCCACACACAGCCACACACACTCCTTTCTCCTTGTCTATGTCTCTCAACAGATGTTCATTTAATATGTTTTTTCTCTTTAGACGTAGATTTCTATTTCTGATGTCACTAGGTAAAGAATATCATCAGTTTTGTTTTGTACAGTATGTAGGCTGAATTTAGAAAACGAAGTTCAAAATGTAGACCTACAAACAAAAACAAAAACTTGATTCGGGCATATCATACTCACCAACGAAGTAACATGAAAGAAGAAAAATTAAGTGCTTTCCTGCCTGGAGAAGGTCATATAAAAAGAAGACAAATATGGAACAGTATTTAGGTGTGGCAAACTCAATTAAAATATTCAAAAATATATAAATGTCAAACTATTATAATATAACAAGACATTACTCATGATAACAATATACACAATGACAGTAATAATGATAATAATAATAATAATATTGATAGTACTAATGACAATAATATATAATAGTAATAATAATGATAACACTTATGACAATAAAACCATCGAATTGAATTATGTGGTCCCGATGAAAAGTAACAAAATTAGAGCTAAACTTGATTCGGACAACTAACCTTAAACAAATACTCTTTTTAGCCAAGATAACTACCCTCTAGGACAATAACTCCCGGACAACTAACCCTTTAGAAACGGTCTTTTTTTACCCTAACATCCCAACACGGATAAGTGGGTAGTTTTTCGATATGTGCATGAGTAATTGTCCTGTCATAGTTGTCCTAGTGAGTAATTGTCCAGGTGGTTGTCAAAGGGGTTAGTATACAATTATAATATGGTGTTCTATAAAATGATTTTAGTAATGACCGGTCATTAATAAATGCCTAGTCACGTGTACGCTCTAAACCAATCATTATTTTTAATAGGATCCACGTCATCATCTTATAACTCACCATCTTCTCCTGATCTGAGCGTGAGATTTGACTGCGTTCATGTAACTCCGGGACAGCTGTTTAATATGATACTGAATCCTTCAGTCAGAGAAGTTATTATGTTCTCATCGGCCTTGTGCTGGGAGCGTAACCAAATTGTCACTAACTGGCAAAACAGTTTGGGGGTAACAGTGATGGTTGGTTAGACCATGGACCATGGTTAGACATGTTTTAATGTTTAATGTTGTAACTTTGTTTATTTTTCAACTGCATATGCGATCTTATGTCTGCATCACAATAAGAACTGTAGTCTGTAGACAATAAGAAATAATGATGACGATGTGTACTTTCCTTCGCACATGAGTTGAGTGCACTAGACGCTCTTAGTAGACAATATTGTGTCGTAAAGACGAAGACTGGCGACAATCTTTATTTTACTTCTCACATTGTTGAAGTTGAAAATATCGAGGAGCTTTGGAGATTATCACGGTTTCCTTTTATTACACGATATTAAAAAAAAGTAATGTTTACAAAAGGCAGAACAAGACAAACTTTTTGCAAACTGTCTTGCAACCTTTAATGAACCTTTTGCAACCTTTAACGAAGCTTTTGCAACCTTTATCGAACACTTTGCAACCTTTTACGAACCCTGGCGAAGCCCTAAATTCGCCAAGGGGTAGTTGTCCTAGATCCCCCTGCATGAACCCATATTCTTTCAAATACTATAGCACGTTATCTTACTCATTACTACACATTTCCCTTTTATTATAATTTATGCAACGCCAGTGCTGTTGCTAATTTCCACGAAGGATGTAAGTTTTAGGTAATTGTCCAGCACTTTTCAAAATGCATAGAAATACATTTCTCTGGAGCAGCGTTATTTTATCGTTTTGTTAGTCACAGTACCCTCTTAAGAAATGAAAAGTTTCTCCCAAATCCCAAAGTCTTTACAGACTATTAATTTTGCATGACTCTGGCTCTCGTCAAGTGCTATTCACACACGTATGGGCACATTTAAGAATAAAAAGGAGTAGACATTTTCAAACTGGTAAAGAATTAGCTTGTAATCCACACACTAGAAACTATTTAAAGTACTGTATGCGGACACCTTGCCGCCGAATGTACATAAATAAAAAGTGATATATTCGGTCATGACCTTGATACACGAATATGGGGATATTCGGGCCTCTCGTTGCCCTTATTTGCCTTGCTATCAAAATATTGTCAGCGAGCGAGGAAGGAAGACACTTTAGTATATATTCAACATTTTATTTTATCATGTAATTACATATTTTTACCGTTTCTGGTATTTGATTTTTTTTACAAAATCAACGTTTTCCAAATCATTTTCTTGCGGCACCCCGGTTGAAAAACGCTGTGCTGGAGATACAAAATCAAATGAGATGAATTACCAGAGAGCGGATATTTATTTTCTTTTGACATGGCACCGTACATATAACTTAAAAGCAATTTCTATTTACAAATAATTTAACGTTCACGCAAACATGTTATACTTCAGCATGACAACAGAAATAAATAGATAACGTGAAGAAAACTTTAATTTTGTATCATGGCATAGATGAGGACCCATTATACATACAAAGACAAATATACGATCACCTGATTAAAAAGGTTACAGAGGATGCATAAAGGTAATCTTACATCCTAATGTCTTTGTTGTGCCATTGATGGTGAGAGAGGCTGTAACGCGTACTCATCTGCGCGCAATGTATTGTTAAATTTATAAGAAATGTAATTTCTGTTCTTTACTCGGTAGCAAAACTACAGGGGAATTGGGCAACCTCCACCCCCATATCGAATTGAATAATTTGAAAAGACTGAAATGAACTTCATAAATAACAAAGAAAATGAAGGTTTATGCAATTTTCTGTAAATAGCTTTTTGGAGAGAAGCTTGCGTTATACGTCACAGTGTTATAAATTCCTCGGGGGTGATTGTCATTGGGGGTAGTTGTCATCCGGGGGTTATTTTCCTCGGGGGGGGGGGGGGGTTCTCGAAGGGGGAGGGGTAGTTGTCCTCGGGGGTAGTTTTCCTGGAGGGTAGTTGTCCTCGAGGGCAATAATAATAATAATAACGTTTTATTTACCCAGGGTAGCCACTTCAGTTATGAAACTGCTCTTCCAGCGGGCCCTGCATAACATAATATTTTATTACTACCCTTCTCTAATATGCTGAGCGCCTAGCCAGGAGGCAGAAGGCCAGGTCCCATTGTCATAAGTCTTTGGTATGACTCGGCCGGGGTTCGAACTCACGACCTTCCGTTCATGAGGCGGGTGCTCTAACCACTGAGCCACCATGCCCAGTAGTGTCCATGGGGGGGGGGGGGGTAATCGTCCTCGGGGGGTAGTTGTCCTTGGGGGGTAATTGTCCTCGAAGGGTAATTGTCCTCGGGGGTAGTTGTACTCGGGGGTAATTGTCCCCGGGGGGTAGTTGTCCTCGGGTGGGTAATTCTCTGGGGGAATTTTCCAGGGGTTAATTGTCCTTGGGAGGTAATTGTCCTCGGGGGGTAATTCTCGGGGGGGGGTAATTTTCCGGGGGGTAATCGTCCTACGGGGGTAGTTTTCCGGGGGTAATTTTCCGGGGGGGTGATTGGTGATAGGTGATTGAATACATGTACATTCATATCATGCGAGATAAAGAACTGGCTTTTTACCTGAATATAAATTGCATAAAAAAGGACAACCATTCTAACTTCTTACTGCCTATTGAACAAAAAAACAAATTTAAAAAATGTCTTGATAATACGCATTAATTGACAATTTTTCAAAAGAATGAACTGATTTGGCTGTAATAGTCATATGGCCAGGAAAAAAGAAAAAACCAAAACAATATAGGGCATAACATCCCCCCCCCCCCCCCCCATCTCCAGTGCTGCCAATGCCCCTGTTCACAAGCGATGTTGATTAACTAACGTGTGATGTTATATTTTTACCAAGGCCCTATTTTATATACAAGAATATGTAAAATATACATTCTGGAAGGAACGCAGACACGCAGTATTATGGCATCATAACTTCCAGCATTGCTGTGAAATCATGCTTACAAAAGCAAAGTAAAGTAGATTTCATTGCACGATCTTATGTCTGCATCACAATAAGAACTGTAGTCTGTAGACAATAAGAAATAATGATGACGATGTGTACTTTCCTTCGCACATGAGTTGAGATGCACTAGACCAGACGCTCTTAGTAGACAATATTGTGTCGTAAAGACGAAGACTGGCGACAATCTTTATTTTACTTCTCACATTGTTGAAGTTGAAAATATCGAGGAGCTTTGGAGATTATCACGGTTTCCTTTTATTACACGATATTAAAAAGTATAATGTTCACAAAAGGCAGAACAAGAAAAGCTGTTTGTAAACTGTCTTGCAACCTTGCAAAAACACTATTCAGTTAAGCTCGACCCTGGGTCGAATAAGATCACTACTATGGGGCTTTCACATATACACTCCGGGGCCCGTACGGCGAGTAAAAACAGACATTTGGGGAATTTTCGGCCGGTGCCCGGCCGGTTGCCGTAAAGTTCCTACGGGCACCGGGACAGTTTTTTAAGCCGTACGGGCGCCGTGGTGTTGAGTTGGCTGCTCTCAATTCCCCCGGCGTTTTTATCTGACCGTTAGGCCGTAGAAAGCCCGTAAGACTTTACGGGTCCCATGCGACGATTGTCTGATATTCAGTGATGCATGCAGAGATTCAAATGAAAATGGTACCTAAATGTACTGGCAGGATAACTCTATCAAGATATATCATGAAACCCATGATTAAATATTCATACTTCAAACAATACAACTTTTAAAAATTTTGACATTTTTTCTGACCCACTCTGTAGTTCAGTGCACCGCACGGCACCCTGCCGGGCACCGACAGGGCACCTTACCCGCGCATATTTTTTTTACACAACAGACACTGTTTAGCCACTTCAGTCAAATATACTGTGCAAACGACTAGAGACAGAGTCTAGCATTACCCTTAGCAGTGTTTTGTTGGATTGCTGGAGATGTACATGCATGTGTACATACTCGTTATTTGTTTCGAGTTAAATCTATCCCCTATTCTCTTTCATTATGTATTTCTGTGTTCTCCTTCAATCTATCCTCTTCTCTTTTGTCATGTAGACCTATTTCTTCTTTTTCCGTCGCTGTTTTCACGAAGTGACGGTAGTGAGGAAAATCGTAACGCAAAGTGATAATGCAATTTTTTTTCACTACCGTCACTTCGTGAAAAAAGCGACCTTTTTCTCCTTCGATATTTCTTTGTTTTTTCTTCAATCTATCCCCAGTTCTCCTTCGTCGTTATGTATTTCTTTTGTTATCCTTTATTCTAACCTCTTTTCTTTTGTTTTATGTATTTCTTTGTTTCTCCTTCAATATATCCTTTTCTCCTTCGTCATCTATTTCTTTGTTTTCATCTGATATTCCCTTCTCCTTTTAAGTTTATGTATTTCCCTGTTTTTCCTTAGTCTAGATCTATGATCCTCTTAGCTCTTCAATTATATATTTCTATGTTCTCTTTGACTTATCCTCTTCTCTTTCCTTATGTATTTTCTTGTTTTTCCTTCTCCATATCCTCTCCGCTATCCTCGTTTTCCCCTTTCTATCATCTTCCGGCTTCCCTGGGTGTAGTGCTTGCACATAGTGCGCTGATGACTTAGACTCTTTCACCAGAGCACTTCTTGGAATTTTTTCGCGAAAATGGCTAAACAGTTGTGTAAAAAAAATATGCGCTTCCGGTGCCATCGGTACACCTGCTCATCGAACGGAGCCCGTAAGGTTACCGACCGGCACTCGGCCGGCACCCTTACGGGCGCCTTGCATTTCACTCGACCAATTTTCTCTGGGCACCTCCCGGGGGCCGCAGAATATGTGACCATACATGCCGTAGAAATGAAAATCGGACGGTCCCCGTACGGTCTCTAAATCCACGGCAAGCCGCCGGGTAGGGAAAATCGTACGGGGCCCGGTTTATATGTGACCTAGGCATTATAATTCAGACCATCTTCTTTTGTAGAACTCTATTTTAAACAAAAGCTTAAGCCCACCGTCGGGTTTACATTTTAGAAGAACACGGGTATATTAAGTGTTCATGTTAGCTCAGCTAAGGAACACGAAGCTGGTCAGATTTATCATCCAGTAAAGGAAGGAAATTGGCAATGAAACTTGCTGGGTAAAGGAGACTTCCCAAGGTCGCTATTATTATTCAAGTCGCTATTATTAGTACAACTCATTCATGTTATCGCAATGAAACGGCTCAAAATATCCCCAATTTAAAGCGGATTTCCATTAAATTATAGTCAATGCGGATTGCAGAGCAGCAATAGCACTCGGGCACTGTATTCCCTCCTCATTTCTCTTATAAATCAAATATCCAACACCTGTTTGCGACCAGTCTTCCGAGAAATCCTGGTACGGTTAGAAAACAGTGTCAGAGTCAATTTAGTGGCAGCAGATTATCTGTGATAATATTTCCTGAAAATTTTGATTTTATTTAGCTGACGATTTTTTTTCTTTTCAAATTTATCCTGTTAATTACACATCCGAGTATGGAGAAATATAGCAAATATCATGCAATTGAAACTTTCCTAAATAATTAATTGCATGATAAATTATTTGAATTGATGAAAGCCCATTTGAAGCTATATAAACATTCAAACAAAATAATTCTCTTTTGCGATTTCTACTCAATACGGAAGTAAATGGAAGTACATTAGCTTCATTTACAGCCGAATTTTACCACATATATAATTATAAGCAGGCCCAATTATTCAAAGCATATTGCCAATGATTGAAGCCAGCAACGCCTCGTTCTTCCAATGCCTTCCATTCAACTTTTTACTAGCCACTCCTCTTATCAACACATTTCATAACTTTTGGTCCACTTGTTGTTTTCCTCCTTCTCACCTAATCCCTCCTTTAATCCTTCCATCTACTCATCCGTTCTTTTCTTCCATTATCTCTCCTTTCTCCCGTTTCTCCGTCACTCATCTCAACTACTTGCTTACACACCTCTCATCTTTGTGCACTTCTTTTCCTCTTTGTTCAACTTTTCTTTTTTTCCTTCCACTTCTCCTTTGCTTTTTCTCATTCTACTAATACTACTATTCATACAACTGCTTCTACTATACTTCTACTACTGCTACCACTACTTCTACTACTGCTACCACTACTTCTACTACTACTACTACTACTACTACTACTAACCTACTTCTAGTCTACTAATACTACTTCTACTAATGCTTCTACTATTTCTACTTCTGCTTCTACTTCTACTTCTACTACTGCTTCTACTACTAATTCTACTACTACTGCTTCTACTACTACTACTACTACTGATACTACTTCTGCTACTACTTCTATTACCACTTCTACTACTACTACTTCTACTACTTTTGGTACTTCTACTACTACTACTACTACTATTGTTGTTTTTACTACTACTTCTACTACTTCTACTACTACTACTACTACTATTGCTGTTTTTACTACTACTTCTACTACTACTACTACTACTACTACTACTATTTCTTCTACTACTACTGCTACTACTAATATTTCTACTACTTCTCCAACTACTTCTACTACCAATTCTTCTACTACGACTACTACTACTACTTCTACTACTATTGGCTCTTCTGCCTAACCCTGGTTCCTAATCCACTTTATTTCTTCATCATCATCATCATCATTATGCTTAGTTCATCGTTTGTTAACCTTATCTCTTGATCTCTCTTCTCTAACGCATGACAACTACAAATAAATATATATATTTTTAGTTAGAAATAATGCAGAAAGAAGTAAAGAAAAAAGATTATCATTGGCTTTCATACAGGTGGTCAGTTTTAATGATTTCATTCCATGTAGAATCTGTACAGTTACGTTTCGGAGGAAATACGACACGCGAGATTGAAGACACAAACATTGTCAATCTGTACGATAAATTTCAAAGGTTCAAATATCACAAGACGTTCCTGAATTCATTTCCAAGATTTTAATCTAGTTAACTTATGCAGTGGCATGAAGAGATGCGTCCGGAACGCAAAATTGTCAGTGATGCTTGTTAATCAAAATTTCTCTTTTTACATAGCTGTGTGAAAGTTTAGCTAATATTAAGCCTCATTGAGATGGTATATGCATTTACCAGCTCCATGTCCTAATGATGTCGTTCTACTGCCGTGTGATGAAATGTTGATGTTCCGCAATAAAGCGTTTTGCGTTCCGAACATGTTTGTTCGTGCCACTCATTTCACTGAACTACCTTTTTATCACATTTGAAATAACCCAGAGTTTCTCACATAAACCATTCATTATGCTCTTTTGATCCCCTGTAAAACTGCATAGCTTACTTTTTCTTCTTAGTAGTTAATTCTTCAGTTGTTTATATCTTTCGAAATAGGGGCATCACTTTTGCTTAAAATTGATTCACAGGAAACATTAATTTTTCACCAGAAATCACAAATAGTTAAACCTTGATTTTCATTTAAGACACCATATATTTCATGGACAGTTTCACATAAAGCACGGTGCACAGCACACAGCTATCATACAGTTATCCCTTCATATTAAATCATGCATTTCATATAGAATCAATCCTACACCATCATTTCATCACTGCATGCACAATAACTCATGTTTCTTCAAAATTGCTCATGCACTGCATAAATGTACTGTGTTATGATGGCAAATCAAAGGCAAAGCAGCTTGATAAAGTAAGGTAAACAGTTTTTAATAAATCACAACTTGTCAAAACTAGGTAGTAGGCTGATCATTAAATCTCTGTTTGAAGAGATAGGGAAAGAGGGGTTTTGTTAAGAAAGAGTAGGGACAGACGACTGAAGTCAATGCATTTTGTAGATATTGAATATCAACATTTTGTTTTAGCATAACCATATGATATACACGATCAATGTCTCTATGTCCTTCCTGTGAGCACTGGAAATTTAGACTAATTAGTACTAACTTTAAAGATGAATCTTTGTGAGCACTAGACAAATACGAGAGGTGTGGGTGGAGTGGGTGGGGGGGGGGGGGGGGAGGGGAAGCTACAACGTTGGCAGTTAACTTTCAAAACTTGAGAATGTGCCAAGAACTTTAGAGTTCTTGTAGGAAGCACTAGTTTCAGTTTTGTTTCGCCTTTTGTTCTAATTGCTATAGCTTAGACTACGGGCTCTAAAATGCATTACCCATAATGTGCCCACACTGCATGTGTCACAGTGCTTAATCACACAATGACAGATAATTGGCCATCTTGAAATCATCAATACGGAATGGAAAATTAACAGATGCTTGTGTCTTTAAGACGTATCCTGCTTTTTGAAACCTAAAGACATCATAAATAAAACAACTTCTCAAATACAGCAACAAATTATGTCTCTCACCATGTTTCTCATTCAAAAAAAGAAAAGGAACAAAAAAAAGGTTATCTATTTACAAAGAGTCCTGTTTAATTTGTTACCATAGCAACAGCAAGTTGGGAGTTAGGAACAGACTTCCATCAACCTTGTGACGATGTGCCAAGCACACTTCAATTTCCACCATCGGCTTTTCCTTTCACCACTTTTAAATAATAATCCCGCTCAAGAGTGCAATCAATGTCCGTCTTGCACGACTTTAAAAGTTTAGCCACAACAGAGGGATCCAGCAAAAAGGAAATCATAATGCAATTTTGCACTCGTTCTACAAAAACAATCCTTTAAAACAAGAATACATATAGAAGATGCAGATATACATGGAAAACAATCATGGAAAATGATAAAATAATGAGCATCCATTATTTAGACTTTAAAATGTACTTGTGTAAATTGGATTTTTTAATAGTATTTCAAAAAGTTGATTGAACTAATAGCTATCCAGCTACATGAGTCTAAAACCAGAACATTATTGCTAAGTCTAATTTAAATTTTTTATCATTTGGCTTACATGCATATTAAAAGAGAGTGTATATACTCATCACTATCTTGTATGTACACATATCTTTGATATTAATCTCTCTCTCTGCAAAAGATAAATGCCAATATCGTCATAATAAGGTGTAAAAATAGTAGCTCTGTAATAATCTGTACATGCTTTAATATCTTCTACTAAAATCTATCTGAAAAAAATATCAGATTTGGTCTAAAAGTTTACACTCCACACACATTGCGTAACAATTTGCTTTACAGTGTGAAACTCTCAGAGTTCAATCTTTTCTGACCAAGATTGAATGGCAAGTTCATGTTCAGAATAAGTTTTGTTGAACAAAACTTACAAATCATACTCTACGTTCTATCTACCCTCAATAACAAAACACAAATCAAACATTGTACCAACACAAAACTAAAAGATATAACATGATATTTTGCTTACATGTATAAACCTTGCTTTAAAATGGATCTATGGGACAAATAAACGAGCAGTATTAGTATATAACAATACATTACTTTCAATACTGCATATGAAACTGTTTACAGCATGCATTGGCAACCTTTCTAGTTTAAACTCAGAATTTCAATGCATAAATTTCTTTCATGCTTACTATAAACAATCCACGATTTATTCAAATTGGTTTACGCCGACAGACTATGGCATATTATGTCCTAGTCAGAATTAACTGAGGATAAAAAGAAACCAAAACAAAAATAGGAGAGTCACCTCAAACAAACAAAACAAGTACATGCTTCTAGCATTCACAAAATCTTTACTTAATATAACACTCTATATTAAACATATGCAGAATAAAAAAATTAGATAAGCCTTAATATAGATAGATTTATAATTCATACATTTTTACTATCATTTTCTTATAGTTTCACATTATTTCAATGCAATTTCATCTCCCATTTTTCAAGATGGAATTCAGGATGGAAAGCTCGCATACGGGAAAGCATTGTATCATCAATTGAACAGCCTATGCCATGGTTTTATTTGATTTGTTTCTACCAGGATATACACAAATTCCCCACGAGGAGGTACAATTTGTTACATTCCATGGTTGCTAGTACATTAATTCATCATTTCTCGTTTACTCCTCCTATCTTTCCCCATGCACTTCGGGCATGGAGTTACAATAGCTACCAGCGCCATTTTGATCACTTTTTTCTATTTAATGTGAATATTTTGTTGCAATCTTTCTGTTTCAATAATTTCTTTTGAAACTTAAAATATTTCTTCAGAATGGAAATTAGGAGCTCTAATAATTTAATATCATAATCTAATTCTGTATCCAATTAAATTTACATCATACCCCCACACCTGCAATATGTCAATGATCTATTAAAGTCGACTGTATCAATACAACTGAGAGATGTAAACCAGTTACACCAATCATGTACGTTAAGGTTACAATGGCTCCCCATGGTAAGCTATCCATCCTGTTTTATTAGCTCAGTGGTAGATTCACGGCGGTGGCAAACCACCGCCGCACACTTCTTTATACATCTCACCGACCAGCGGGAGTAATCAGTCCCACTCCTTAAGTTTGGTGTTGGTTTGGAGTGGATACCTTCACATCCTTTTGTCTGTGTTACACATAATAATGGTCACAAGGTTACGATAGGAAGTCTGTGTTGTGATGATGGTGGTGCTGCTGAAGACCATCGGGCAAGTCATCGAGGCTTGTCAGGCTCGATCGTCGGCTGCTGTGCAGGGAGGTGGCCATGGGAGACTGAGAGAGGAGCGGATCACCCGACGGAGAGTCCGCATCGCTCTGGATGTCGTCCATGTTGGGCGTGCCACCCTCACCCATGTAGTTGCTGGCCTCAGCCGCCGAGAGTCCGTTGGCATAGGTACTGCCCGGGCTGTGCTGATGCTGCATGAAGACCTGGTTATCGGTCTGGAGTTGGTGCTGCTGTTGCTGTTGCTGGTGATGCTGCTGTTGTTGTTGCTGATGTTGCTGCAACTGGTGCTGTTGCTGCTGAGAGAGTGGTGGACATGTTCCTGGTTCCACCTTCACTTGGAAATCAATGTCAGATCCTTGAAGACGCATGAACTCTGATGTGATAGCCTCTGTGCTTGTATCATGACTCAGAGCATCTGAGGTCACGTTGAAACGCTTACATTGCATCTCAAGCTCCTGAAACAACAAGATAGAATTGGTTTAAATCATCACTCATTCAAATTGAAATCCTGAACCCAGCATAAACAGTTAAAGCTGCTTTCACAATTTGAATGTACATCCATTCCATTTATGGCAGTTTAGTGTTCTTCCACTCCCATAAATTAGCAACCATTGGCAAGTTTTACCAAATTGCACATTCTGCAAGATCCCTACTAATAACGTCGCTTGTTGGAAAAAGAACAGGCCCCATCCTCCAAACCTTTTTTTTAAATTGAAAGTAAAATGAATCTCTCTGTCCATCATTATCTTCATCCAAGCGTGTGAACAAGAGATAACCATTTCTATTGAATCAGTCAAATTTAACAAAGATTTTTTGACCATCATAAATGTATCACTTCACTGCAATTTAAGGGTACAAACTTCGGATACAGCATTTGCACTGCAAAATGAAGATTTACATGACGAATGGTCAGAAGACCACTTGGACTCTTCAATCACCATGGTTACCCTTTCTGCTTACCTGTATCCTAAGCATCATCCTCCTATTAATGGTCTCCAACTGTTTCTGTCTGCCTTCAATTTGCTTATGCTTGGACTGGTCTTTCTGCATCTTACGGATGTAGTCTACCGATGACTTGAGGATGGTCCCCTTGTTCTGTCTCTGGTCACTGCAAAGAAATGGTTATGTAAAGTTAACATGTTCCCAGGACACTTGCGGGTCGATTCAATACACTACCAGAATTTCAAACTTCTCAACCCTAGTAGATCCAGCACTAATCTTAAAGATAAACTCCAGTACTGGTAAAAAAAAAAGAAATTAATTCTCACAGAATCAAACGAAACTAATACACTGAATGTTCAAGATTACAAATAAATGACATGTGCCAAACAATTTTGGAAGAAAATGTATACTGGCTGAGTAATGAGCATAGAAAGACAAGGAAACCAAGGTAGTACCATCCCCGACACCATGTGTGTTGTCCCATATATAGCTTTCTATGTGAGTGTTTGTTACTTTACCAAGACTCGGTCAAATTTATTATGATTTTGATGACTCCAGAACCTTGCAGTGCACACCAATACGTACATGCTCCATGATTAACTGTTTCTGATCCTTTCACACCTTTTCTTTCACAATGCAATCGCATTACCAGTACTAAAGTTTATCTTTAACCCTAACCCTAATCTCAAAACATGAACCTAACTTCATCATTGAAACATCTAGTACCCTATTAAAGGCAATTGGATTATAACAATTCAGAATAAAACAATTTTTATACAGCAGAATTCTAATCTTAATTTAATTGATTTAACCTCAATCTCAAGAGTGATGAATTGCTCATGCATGATTTTTTTATGAAAGACAGAATCCAAAATGCAATGATTGGTCCAAATATTGCCAAAATGTCTAAGTTTAATTGATAATCAAAGTCAGATTGATTGGTATGCCTTTAACCAGAATAATACTGAGAGTCTTGTAACTAAGGGGAACATACATGACATCCATGCCCCAAGTTGCATGCAGAAGGCCCCACTTTTTCATTTTGTTTTACACAGGCATGATATATCTTGATTTAAAATTATTCATGCAAAAAGAAATATTTTTCATCAAAAAATAGAAATATCGGTCAAACTCACGGGTCAAGATGTTTGGGGATGAGGGTGCCGAGCTCCTTGATGCGATCATTGATGTTGAATCTTCTCCTTCGCTCAACTGTATAAGGAAGAGGTGACAGTTACATGAAAATATTGTGCTGGACCAATGTGAATGGGTACTACAAGAGGGTATGAGAATGGAACATTCACATTAGCAGAGTTCATCTTTGGTTTAAATACACCAGCCAATACCAAGAGGATGAAAAAATAAATGTTTGAATTTCCCCTTTAACACTTGATTTACCTATCAATTTAAGGCGATATAACTTTTAAATTACCAATATGTAGCATGATGTGGTGGTAAAGCACATTTTTGGAGTAAAAAATATGTTTCTCCTACAGGGATAGACACAAACAGGTGGATGGCATATATTGTAGAGTCTAATTGTTGAGCTTTTGGCTGATTTTAGGTGGGAAAAATACTGGTCCTGTATGAGTGTATATATTTCTATGGCCTTCTAAAAGTTCACTAGAAACAATTGCCCTAACATTCAACTCATAAGGTTATTATCAATGAATAGTATATAGCAACACATTACACCCCAGTTGAGAGAGAGACAACTGTAGATAAAATAATTTGTCTTAAAGCAGGACTGCACTACTTGTAGCTACTTGCACCCTCTATACAGCAAACAATGCCTCAGCTGTACCTGTTGGTCCCCCATGATCCCCTTTTTCTAATATGTTAATTCAGAGCTGATTTGAGGGGATAACCACCTGTCAGTGACCACGCTGGGAGGTCTAATCCCTCCTCGCCAAACTAGTGCAGACAGGCTTTAAAGGCCATCTGTACTAGTGTAAAGGAGGGATTAGCCCACCCTGCAAGGTCACTGCACAGGTGGTTATCTCATCAACTCAGCTCTCAACTAACATAAGAAAAAGAGGATCATGGGGGACCAACAGGCACCGATTGGGGAAGTTTTCTATATAGAGGGAGCAAGTAGCTACAAGTAGGACAGTGTGGCTTTAACATAAATTTCAAAGAAGATCCAAACTATATTAGTCATTAGCTACTTACTCATATTGTGATTATCCTTCTTCTGTCGCTCTTTGGCATGGGCTCGGACATGTTCTTCGGGGTAAGCCAACGGTTCTGTTTTGACCTGGTTCAGTTCAGGGGGGCAAGATGACGACTGCTGGTTGGTCATGTAAGGCGCCATCTTGTTGTTCGTGAAAGGGGAGTCCAGAAAGTTCTGCGTTACGGGCATCTGCGAAGAACGAGAAGGAAACCATGAGTGAGATTCTAGAGCATTAGACTTCTATTCATGCAATCAACTGACGGCATCAATGAGATGCAGGGATGAAGCATTGTATTATTATTAGGCTATCAATAGTTGATGTCTTGATGAGGCAGTTGACTTTCTCTTTCGAAGTGTAACTATATTCTTTCATGCTCCAAATAACAATAGATTGTGAGATCTTGAAGCAAGAAACCAGGAAGCTTACACAATATTCAGTCACATGATATGAACATTTAGCCATCATACTTCAAATTAGATACAGATCGTTTATAAACAATGGCAAACACTTATAATCTCTACATTGCGTCATGATCAATTTCTTATTCCATATACTTACAGTCCATGCACTCTATTTAGAATCTACTGGCAACTTTGGTTACTATAACAATTGCCTTGCATAATGGCTAATGCAATCTGAAATACTAAACATAGATGCATGTACCAGCTTATCTATTCGGTTTCCTGTGGATATGATTACATGGTATGGGATGTGTTTGTGATGCATGTACCATTTTTGTTTGCATTTTCGCAGGTGTGCCCTCTACTTAAAGGATTATGTACAAGGGTGTGACTAGCACAGGTCAAGAGGTAATGGATGGGAAGGGGTTGGGTAGGAGAGAGAGGGGGCGAGATTGAGTAAAAGAGTTTAAGGTATGATTAAATATTTTGAAAAGGCTGTGAAAAAAACAGTTGTCTGTGCATCAATTCAGCTTAGCAGGTGAGAATATAACATATCTGGAAGTTGCAACAAAATGACCTATATGTTTAGTGAGGGAAAATTGTTGTCCATTTTCAATCAGAATATAATGTACCGGTACTCATTTTATCAAAGAAAACATATACACCTAAATCAGAGATACTATCATAACTAGAGGATATTTTTAAAAGGAATTCCACAATCTTGTTGCAATTATATGTATGCATAAAAAAGTTGCTTCCATTACTTTTTGAACTGATTTCCGGTTGTGCATCTGAATAGTATCAAAGACATTCATACAGTAATCAGCATTTTATGCAGCATAAAAGATAAAATTGCTTGAATTGCATTAAAACACCTCCTGATTACATAAAGTATTCCAATTCCCCTGCCACCCCCCCCCCCCTCCCGATACACACACTACACTGACAGCTGTTGTACTTGTGCAAACTGGAAACCAATTGTAATTAAGCTTTACAAGTATATGAAAACTGATTGCTTGCTCGCTCTGTAAATTCTGTTAGAGATAAAACAACACTTCATATTATAATGATGTCAATACCTATGTCTGTGGCAACACTATTGATTGCAGCTAATATCGTATGTGTTATATTAAGTGGATGTGAAACTAAACTATTAATGTGATTTAATACAAGTTTTGGTTTCGTGGTAATATAAGAGAGAGAGAGAGATTTAAAGGATGAGAGAGAGAGAGAGAGGAGAGAGAGGAGGGAAGGAGGAGGGAAGGAGGACGGGAGAGGGAGGGAGGGAGAGGGAGAGAGAGGGGGAGAGAGAGGGGAGGGAGGGGGAGGGAGGGGGAGGGAGGGGGAGGGAGGGAGAGAAAGAGGGAAGGAGGGAGGGAGAGGGAGGGGGGAGGGAGGGAGAGGGAGGGGGAGCCAGAAATACACAACAGCAATGCACATTTTGGCATACATGTAAACCTTTTCTATAAAATGGACCAATTTAAAATGATAAAAGTTCGGTGTGTTTAAAAGAGGATTTCTTTATAGTTTTGTTCATCATATGGTTACCTTGCTTTTTTGGATTTATTATGCATTGTTTAAATTTCCTTTTTTTTAATAGTACAGCTATATCAATGCACCATAATTTTCTAAATATCAAATACATGTATGATTAAACAGAGTTACAATGTTAATAACCATGCACATACAGGCACAACTACAAAACAATCCGACATAAATGTAGGATTTTCTACATTCAAATAGGGGACTTACCGTGTTAGGCATTGAGAGTTTGTTGGGGTCTTGGAAGTATTGTGTCAGAGAATCGTCTCCTAGAGCTGACTCCAAATTGATGACTTCATCCAAGATGTCATCCACCTGAATAATAGAGCGAATGAAAGAAATGATGCACATCATTAATGCAAAATCTTAATCGCAGACATCAACTCTAATGTACGTGAAGATCACAACAAGTACATGTACATGTAATTGTTATATATGACTTTAAAATGAAAATTCCACATAATTACAAAATTAATACATGTGCACATCAACGCGAATGCATCCTCATTAGCACAGTACAATGAAGGAGATATCCCTCCTCGGTAGAACGCGTGAAGGTGCTCATAAATTTCTCTCTCACATTTTACCTCTTTTTACCTGATATTTTGAAGAGCTTTGAAATATACTCATAGGCATCTTCTGGCAGTCACTATCCTTCACACAATCACCTACACTATAATAATCAGGTGCCATATGCTATCGCATCAGTCGGTCACTGGAGAGTGATCTACATGTGTTCTTGGCTAATAATCTATCTGGTAAGGGGGTGGAGATTCGAGGGGAATGATATTTCAAGATTTCCTTGTAAACCCTGGTAGGCTAGGCTGGTGGCTGGCTGGCCTGGCGATTCAATCAGCGATTGTGCAGGCCTTTTCGCTGCGACCCTTTTCATGCCTCAGTAGAGACGAGATAGAAAAAGGGGGCGTCGACAGGACAATGCAAGGGTAGGAAGGAAGGAAGTAGAGAGGAAGAGCAGTAGTCGGAAATGGTGTTCGTAGTGGTGGAGGTGTTGGTAGTGGTGGTAGTGAGGGGGAGTAGTAGTAGTGGTAGTTATGGTAGTTGAAATAGTAGGGCTAGAGGTGGTGGTAGTGGTATTTTTTTTCTGGTAGTTGTAATGGTAGTGCTGGTGGTGGTGGTACTGGTTGTGTAGGGGGTACTGGTGGTACTGGTTGTGTAGGGGGTACTGGTGGTTTTAGTAGTGGTGGAAGTAGTAGAGGTGGTAGTGGTAGTGGCTGATTATTTATAAAAACATCTTTGAGATATACCATGTACAACTCTCTCCACAAAATACTGGGAATACCCCATGTATGGAACCTAGGAAGTGGGAAAATGGCATAGACTTGGTACTTGGTTGGGTAATCCCTTTGGCAGCTCACCCAGGAAGCTATACACTGCTGACACAATTAATAGCTTCACAATTCACACCCCATGATAATCAAAGGCTATAGCTGAATAAATTTTAAATCCTTACTTAATTCCAAATCATCCCTGGTCCTATCAATCCAAAAAAGAACACTTAATACAGACACACAAACAAAAACAAACACAAAATCAAAATCTGATTCTCCAAAATGATCATATTTCTCCTCCTCTTACCCCTCAGAGGCAATAATGTCCAATACTGCCACTGATACTGTATGGTTGGCAGCCTACCCCCTGGATAGTGGCTTGCCTGATTGACCAACTAGAACATCAGATTACAGATCATAGCTATGCTTACAGTACACTATACAAGTCTTTATTGTGTACAGGAATGAGTTTATTTAATTACAAATTCAGGGGGTATACTATAGCAGCTTCAGCCATTTAGGACCTTTGTTCATTTTTTCTTCTTTACATTGAATTTTGAAATTAAAATTTCATGAATACCACCCCCCAAAAACACACACATTGAATTTGTTTCTTTTTCTAAAATTTCCAATATAGATTCTAGTGATATAAAATAAGCAAACCTTTTAACTCTTTGGTTGCTTTCTTCACCTCTTTGCATGGGTGCTTATTTACCACATGTGCAATTTAACACAAAACAACAGGCACCAATCGACGGACAGATTGCCTTGAGTAACACAATGGCTCTGCAAAATTACCCAATTTCAGTCTTGATTATAGCTCCACAACAATCCCTCAACACAGGTATAGATCAATCTTGCACTGGAAATGGTTAAAGGTAAAGACCAGTATTGGTAACGCCCCAATTTCAAAAAATGAAATGGAAGCTCTCATTACCAATCATGTGAAAGAATATGTTTGACTAATACATGATGATAAAAAATTTGCCGGGAAACCGCCTACTAATTCATATATTTGGTAAATTTGTTTCTCTCATGGTCGTGTGAGAGATATAGGGTAGTCCCGTATACATCTTTCTGTGTATAGTGCTTGTAACTTTACGAAGAATGGGCCAAATTTCTTATCATTTTGATGATTCCAGAACCTTGCAGATGCTAGATGATCAACCTTTTCTGATCGATTCCACAACGTTTCTTTCACAATGCAATCGCATGACCATTACTGGTCTTTACCTTTAAATAATATTGAATCATTTGGTATATCTATCCCATGATAAATACAATCTGACACATTTTAGGGAGATAATTTGTTTGGTATATAAAGAATTAATCAAAATGTCAATTACTGTTATGCACATATGGCCCTTACACTTAAAGGAGGTGGTATAAAAGGGTGGCGGCAAAAGACCTAGACCACCTGGCAGCTGAGAATATCATTTTTTTTCCTCATTATCATATTTGGCTAAGGCTAACAAATAATTCTGAAAGATGAACAGGACAATTATATAACCACGCTCTTAAAGGTAATGAGTCCATAAATGAAAATATTCAATTTCTTATAAAATTATACTTGAACACATAGGAGTATGAATATATGAAGTTAACCGATGATGCATCCATAATGCTTGTAAAAAGATGCACAAAGAGAAGTGAATTACAGAATTAAATTCACTTACTTTTTCTCCTTTCATATCCAACTACAGCTCAGATAATTTTTGTATTCCACAATTTCCTTTTGTACATACCGGTACATGTACTGAGTGTTATGAGCAGAAAGTAGCCATTCTAATTAAATAACAGAACTCTCCAGTCCCAATGCCAATGGCACTCCGGCACAACCCTTAATCCAAAGATCAACTCAGCTAGCCAAGAAGAGGTATGCAATATCAATTCATGAATCAAGGGACTTTGCTCCGTAACTAAACACCAGAAATTAGATCAAGGGCAGAATAAAGACTAAACAATTGTAGTTGTTTGTCTTTGCTTCTTTCTTCAGATTGGCATTTACAAGTCTTCAAGGTGGATGCAGCCAAACTGAGGAATAGTCTCAAGTTTTCATAAATGGGACTCACAAATTCCATGATTTGATCAAAAATATATGTTTTGGTTAGTTGGATGAAAGTCATTCCCCCCCCCCCCTTAATAATCACAGAATATCTTCACATGCTGGTTTTATGTTTCCCCCCTTTTTTTTGGGGGGGGGGGGGGAATTAAAGTTAAAATCTACATTTTACCTTCATAATTATAATATGACTCTCTTTTTTCAAGCAATATGTTAAACCTATCCAAAGAGTGATACATATTGATGATCAACAGCAGAGAACTTCATAACCCATACCAAGCACTTTAATCCATGATGACAAACTTTAAAGATAAATTAGCAAAATTAACCACAGCAAACAAGGTTCAATGCAGACCCTGAACAAGGTAAGGACAACTGTTTCAACAAATGCCTCCTGTGGGTACATACTTATGCTATTGGAAAAGTGTTTTGACCTAGCTTTATGCAGAGGTCAATGATAAGGCATATCTTGAGAATATTTGACTACGCATTACGCTGATTAATATGAGAGATAGGAATTTACTTCAAGGGAGAGTCCAAAGTTCCCTGTCAATATGTTTCATATTTTGTCTATCCATTCCAGCACTTTATAGAAACAGCTCCTAAAACATTCAAGACATAACCTTAAAGGTAAAAAATCTCTTAAGCCAATATCAGAAGAGGGAAAAGACATATAGAAATCAAGCAAGGAGTGCAGAAAGGTGCACTGTACATGTACAAATGTTTTGAATCAACTATATTACAGAGAGCAGGAAATGTCTGACTAGCATTAAGAAACGGGAAATCCCATTACAGCTCCTTTCTCCGAAAGATTTATTGTTAGCAGAAGCAGAGGACACACAGATTATTCAAAAATTAATCATTGAGAGACAATAAAGTGTTGATTGTGAGGCCAGACCAGTTTCTTGTACGTAGAGGAAGAGACTTGTATCCTCATCTTCAATAACAAGGTCCTGGAGCAACTCTCCTAATGAGACTGAACCATCGGTAGCAACTGACCTATGGCCATCTACTGTCCTGGGACCCATTCCGATAGACACAGGTCAGGTCTGTTTGTGATGGCTGGCCGGAAACAGGTCGCACTGACCCATCATCTCAAACCCCCTTGCCCCCTCTCTGTCTGGCGTGAATCCTGACTTACAATGTCTCCAGGTTAAGGCCATTCAAGCTTCTGTTCCTTGGCCAATCATGATGAGGTTAACTTTTACCTCAACACACTTGTTCTTTAAACACATGTTTAATTTGTTTTGACTAAGGGTCCCCCATTTCCGTACAAGATAATTGTGATTGATCTGAAACCCCATCATGTCCTAGCCATACCTCCCTGATGTTGAAATTCCTTCAATATATTTATTCTGAATAACAGAACCTTGATTTGTAACAGTCATCAAACATCCTGACCTTACTGTACTCACCTCTCGTAATGTTTACATCAGGTTTTAAGTTACACAAGAGCGGGACCAACAATAAGTTCGGAACCTTATCAAGCAACTCCAAATTAATAAGGGTTCAGAATAATTACTTATCTTTATCTTTGGTGCTATTTTCTTGGGATACTGATATGGTACTGTAAGGACTGGGCATCCTGCAGTGAGAGAAATAGCCATGGACCTAGCAAGTAACCTTGAGGGACTCACCTCTTGTGATGTTGACATAGGGCTGTTGGGAACACTTGAGTGTGAACCACTGATTCTCCTGTTGTTCGGTGACTGGGATGATGACACCATACCTCGCATGTTGTTTGGGTTGGGGTTGTTCTGATTGGACAGGTACTGTTCCACCTGCCGTCTCTGATTCTGCTGGAGATGGAATCTGGTTGGGTTCTCCAGTTTGGTATTCACCTGCAGAAAGACAGAATAATGGACATATATATGTTTATCATCTGCTTCTCATTGAAACAAATTCAATCCAACGAGAAAATTGATGTTCAGTAGGAATGAACAAATGGTACTGGACATAGAGAGAGTGATAACATGCCTCATTCCGGTTTCTTGAAATCTGTGTTTGAAGATAAGTCAGAAGGAACTTTATCAAAAGCAAGGAGCATCTGGAAAAAAAAACATCAAAGAGTTGGAGTATGCACCTAATGAACAAAAAATAATTCAGAAATATCACCATGAACATTTGGACTGGGCTATGATACCAATCAATATAGGGTATTTACAGATCACAAATTGGTTTTTCCACAATTGGTGAAATAGAAAGCACTTCCTATTTTTGACAAAAACAATGGGCTCTTCCTGATTTAATCTCACTGCTCCTGTAACAAAAGACACCAGGCACGGTGGGTTGTTTTCCTATGGAATCATGAAACGAAGACAAATATCAGTGAAAACAAAATGAATATACATACAAATATTAAAGAATGATATACAAGTGGCAAGAACAGGGTTCTGGCTAATCATTTGTTGTTCTGTTCTTCTGAAAATAAGAATCTGCTTTCCCCAAGGATGTTCATCTGGAATTCAAACAAAGAGATAAAGAAACTATGAATTATTATAAAAACAGGAGCTCTGTATCAAGACACATAGACATGTTTTCTTTACATTATTTGTAAATATTTGCACATGACAGAGCATCAGAATGAAAAGACATCTCCACGCTGGATATTCCAAGAAATTGTACCAGACTGTTCACTTTGATACAACCAAATTTTGGTTGAAAATGGACAACTAGTGGGGTATATGTATGAAAATATTGCTACACATAGTGGTTGTGTATAATAATTATTAGCAAACAGAGTTGAGTTGATATCTCTTGCTTTGAGGTAAAGTGCCATGTTGATGACTACATTATACAGATAATGTGAAGAAGGAAAGTATTAACGACTAATCAATTCTAATTAAGGAACATTTTAATTCTCCCATCCTGTGTTAATAACTACATAATATCTACACTTAAAAAGGAACATACCAACAGATATATCCAAAATGGGTGTTTGAAAGGGGATACAAAACTTGATTGATTGTCGGATAAGAGGGGATCTATATATCATAAAATTTGCTATCAAGGTGGCAAAAGTCCCAGTCGATACAACTTTCACTTCTCATTAATGAACAAACAAAATTAATTGAAAATGAAAGGCAGGATGCCAAGAGACATGGGAATACAGGAGGAAGCTTTGGTCCACGGGGCTCTATCAACGCCAGTTCCACACATCCCGTTCCCATTCGTTCTTCTTTTAACAGTTAAGCAGCCCATCAAGGACATTGTGTTTACAAATTTTGTGACAAAATGAAAACATAAATTTGCAAAAGAGGTTCACAAAAGGAAATAAGAAATGTGGATGGAGGGAAGGGGAGGGAGAAAGGTTATTAGCATATCCTGTGATGCCAATTTGAATCAAAAGATCACGTCTGAAAAGACGATGAAAAGCGAAATTTGATAACTGACCCCCTGAAAATTAGGGAATTGTCATATATTAACAGGGAAGCTGTCTGATTATCGTTACCTTCCTTCCTGACCTTCTATGATATACTGTTTTTTAAGTGTTTTGTGTAACAGAAAGAGTTTTAAAGTTTATTATGACAGTTATTGAAACTCTGGGGGTGATTCATAGTCAAAAAGGATATTTTGTTATGACAATAAATTAAGGTATTAGAAAAGATGAAGGGATCTAGGGATAAAAGAAACAGAAAGAGTCAATTACAAACTGAGAGAGACAGGAAAAAGACGGAGAGAGAGATATAGAGAGAGAGGGAGGGAGAGAGGGCTAGTGAGAGGGCAATAGGAAAAAGAGAAAATATAGAGAGGGGAAAGAAAGGTACATATGTATTTTTAGAGGAGGAGAGAAAAGAAGAGAAAGGCAAAGAGAAGGAACAGAGCAATCTAAAGATTGGATTGACATGAAAACCTTGTATTATGATGTGGGTGATGTTTTTTAGTGAGTAAGTGTTATTCACTTATTTCATTTTTTTTTGTGTGACCAAAATACAGAGCAAATCACCCCTAATATGATGGAGACTCCTCTTTAATAATCAACAAAACAGCAGAATTATTTGAAATGCAGTTACAGAAATATCATCTTAGGGTTTCCTTTAAGACCTCCGGACATTTGATTTGCAAGTAAATTCTTGAGATACAAAAGAAAACCAGATTACCTAATGTTGCTATCTTTGTCACCAACTGTTCCTCTTAAAATGCACTACAAACTCTACGGGGTTAGGTGGGATGCCCTACTAAAATAATTTGGTATTATTTCTTAGCCCAGTTTGTGACACACCAGGGCTTGGCAGACAATGTGTTAATCTCTCTTTTCCTGTCACAAAAACCCCAAGCTCCTTCCCCAACTTGGGTGTCTAGACCAAGAAAACTCCAAGATAAAAACGGTCTTAAGTATTTAACAAAAAAATGACAGAAGTTACGCACTTGATCCATGGCTTGGTGGAGAAAGTAGACATAAAAGTAAAAATGATATCTATATTAATATTTAAAAAAAATGTATAGATAAATGACCCTCCCCTCTATCACAACGAAATAAATACTTGAATAGGTGACTTCTAAAGATTAAAGTTGTGCAAGGTGTTGAAGGGGAAGGGGGTGTCTGTTAAACTAATTCTTATGCTAACATTATATTCTGTTTAGAGCCAGAGGAGCATCAACTCTATATAAAATTATATGAGTTAACATCCTTCTGGCTCCAAATAGACGGTAAGGAATATCAGCAAATTCAGTAAATCTTCCTAAATGGCCCAATTACTTCATAAATATGACCGTAATGACCACTTCATAAAACAAGAAATCAATCCCTGTGCATGATAAATCATTCAAAGTCCAAGTACAAAGTGCCATTGTTTCTGGCTTGGAGTGTGAACCCTGAGCGAACCCCATGGTGGTAGAATACAACTTGTTTTTTCCTGTTCCCAGTAATCCTTCATCAATGATGTGTCCCTGATCAAGTACCAGTCATCGCACTAATCGCTCCAAGCGGCACAGTAGCACCCGGCCGCCTGCCTGCAAGGTGAGGGCGTTGGCCAGGGTTAAGGGAGGTCATCGAGACCTTGACAATCCTAATCCCATCAAGCCAAGGAAGACATTGTGTGCCTTGTCAGAGGTAATATCCTCTCGGCATCCTCAGAAGATCACTTATTTGAACAGTGGCATCCATGGCCCGTATTTTTCACACTTAATTAATTGTGAGGTAAATCTCCCGTGGAAATTACAACGTCATTCATGTCTGGAAAGATGTCTCATTAAGTATTTATAATAATCTGATATCAAAATATCCATACATCAATATATACTATTCATTCATCACATATGTATGACTCATTTTGTCTCCTGGCTGTTAATGTATTCCAAAGAGAGTCTGGGATGTGGTAATACAAACCTATAAATCTACCAATCACCAAAGATTGTGTATGTGGGAAGAGGATTGAACAATTGTAAGTTTATGATTCTTTGACAAGTACAATGTTTAAAACCCATTCTCGTTACTCTTTGTGAAAATTATCTCAGTAAACATCAATCTCACCTCACACCCATCTGAAAAAATCTGATACAGGAAAGTGAACAAATTACAATTTTAGTAATTTCATAAAATGTAGACCCCAGTGCAATTGCATGTTTTCTTTGTAGAAAAATTGGACTATTATTATAAGAGCTCCTTTGCTTGTCATGTTTCCTTATGGATTTGTCATCCTTCCTATGTTTACATCAAGATTCAGAACAAATGGTTGAAATATAAGCTGCCAACCCACCCACATTGCCTTTAGGTTTTAAGCAACAGCACAGGGATCTTTCTATGTACCAAATTTAAGAACCAAGATACCCTGATGAAATTTGTCCATGAAATACTACATCTTCAGCCTATCAGTTTGGTTGTTTACGAAAGACTGGTTAGTCACTGGGCCAACTTAGACGATCGAGCCCCCATACTTTCTGAAGGACTCACTTTAAATAACCGAGGACTGGCCGGATCAAATGCTTTGCTCCTAATCTTATGTTGTGAAAAACTGTAAGACTATGAGACCTCTGGCAAATGGAACTGTTGATTTGAGCAACTGTTAATAATGTTGACCCTTGTTACGCTTGCCAAGTTCGGGATGGGTATCGACAGCATCTAGGTTTCACCAAACGCTTGCAGGGGGGTGTTTCACAAAGACTAAGATCGACTTTAAGTTGGACTTAACTATGGCAGGCCATTCATGCCACTGATTGCTATCACCATTGGTCTCTCAATTATGATCTTTAGATAATATTTTTTTCTTCAATAATGAACTATCAACAAATGTAAATCCTGTAGATTTGTGACCATGATTTGTACGTCCCTTGAGAGACCAATGCCAGTAAATGGTGAGAGCAAATAGTGGCATGAATGGCCTGCCATAGTTAAGTCCAACTTCAAGTCGATCTTAGTCTTTGTGAAACACCCCCCAGGACTTGCAGGATTCATCTGCTCGCCATGCACTGCTGGCTTTAGGCCAAACCATGAATTTCTATGTTCAACCCTGGGTGACCGAACAGCCACAATTACAAATTAAAAAAAAAACTATTTTAGATTATGTTTATTACTCATCATTGCTCATCATGATGTCTGGGTTACCAAAAGCCAAAGGTAGATAGAAAAAGAACTAGAACAGAGAGTCACACTGCTCAAGAATACCTGATGCAACAACTGCCATCCACTAAAATCATCTAAAAGTAAAATGAGTGCAGAGAAACTGTAAATTGCATTAATTAAATAACACCAAACTGATTAGCACCTTATATCTGCTAATAGTTCTTGGCTTCCAAAAATTTCAGATCAGATTGGTCCAAAGGCAACAACTACAGTTGCCCTGGTTCCAGGTGGACCAATGACATATGTTCTAGACGTTGCTTGCTAACTTGTTGTGTAGAATGTTCCATGTATAGCAGGGCAAGGTGATGATGATTCAGAGACAGGGTTAGCAAGGCATACCAATTAATCCTGAAACAAGCGGTAATTAGTGTCCTTTTAGTCACCCTGTTATGGGAAGGGCTCTAGCTTCTTGTTAATGTGGCCTTCTGCTCAGATGTGTTAATTTGGCTGACAGGGAACAATGGCAATCAACGGATGCTATAAAGGGTGGTGATAAGAGGTGAGACTCCTTGAGATAGACATAAACAACCAGTGATATAGCTTTTCAAATTCTATTTACTTCACCAAAACATTTTGAACCACATTCACCCTATACCTCTTTATACTCAGTCATTGTGTGCCACAATCTACACAATAAGTGAACTTTTACTCAAGACTAAAATTTAGAACTCTTATTCTTTGTTAATTGATAAATTGGGCATTAATTGGCTTCAAAATAAAGTTAATTTGTACAATTTTTTAATTTTTTTAAAGGCTATTCCTATTGCAACCATGTAGTTAAAAAGAGAATCTTTGAGAGGTGTTGCCATCGCGAATGAAAAAGGGGGAGAGTATAAAGGCTGCAGTTGTACTGCTTACAATAGATGAGCAGGAATATTTTGTTTTCTATTTGTGTTTAAGGAAGAAAAAATCAGCTGCACCCTGTCGAAACAAACAGTCCAACATTAATTCATGGATGGATTTTGTCACCCACATCACAGAAATAGTTCAGAGAAAAGGTTGAGAATTAAGGGAAGAGGCTGTATTTGCCTCTGTTACAATAACTAAACAGCAAGTTCTAAGCAAAATGGCTATTTTAGCTATTTATGTCCGTCTAATTTTATCTTTATCTCTGCTTTCCTTCCAAAAAAAGTGGCCCGGTCTTTTCTAATATACAGCAGAACCGACAACTACTAATTTAGGTATCTACAATCACTTCTGTTTTGGCCAGGATGATCAAATCACAATTTCTTTCCCCTAAATTCAAATAACAAAATTAGCATGTATCGAAGTATCCACTCTATAAAGTCGGTATCCCTCAGGATTTACATGCAGACAGCCACTTTTGCAGGTCTTAACTGCCGTAACAGGCCGCACCACTTGGTGTATCACACAAACAGTGAGCTTTAGTTCTTAAAATAGCCGGCTGTATAGTCATCCCCCTGTACTGGCCTTTGGGACCGCAGTGTGCTATTTTGAAGCCCTCGTTTCCAGCTATATTTGGGGGTGAGTAAATTCATGACAATTTTCCAAATAGGGAGAGTATTACCTGATAAAAACACACAAGGGAGTACGGGTTGTAAGGGGAGAAAGACGAGTTCAGATGGGCAACTTGGCCGATCAAAATGTACAGCAAACCGGGGGGAAAGGGGTGAGAGAGGATTTTGTTTGGACAAAACAAGAACTCAACCTTGGAAACAGAAGATAACATCATTCGTTTGAGAAGGATGTGGCAAGGTACAACAACGGTACAAAGACTTGAAAGTTGAAAGGTACAAATCAATTTTCCTACAACATTTTTTGGGGGAGGGGGGGGGGGGGGTGCATTAGGAGGGAAGGGGGTACAAGTAAAAAGGAACCTGTGGCCATAGAAAAATAGAGCAGGAGTGTCAGATACATGCACAATGTCACATAGAGCCAACCTTCAGGATACCAACTTCAATATAATTTTCATTTTTAAATGTCAGTGTACACTTTATTGTTAATGTCATTGGCAATGTCACTGTCAATATCATGGACCCTAAGCCCAAAATAGGTATCAACAATTCAACCTGTGTTTGAGTCCGGTGCCTCAACATGTAACTGCATGTATGGTAAACACAAGCACACAGCAGTACACAACAAGTGTGCTTCCTGCAGCGATCTAATCACCGAGTTACACAAGTCAATATCGCACAAATTAAACAGGAAGTCAGCAACTACCCGTATGACAAATTTCTTTTAATCAGGGTTTCAATTTGGATCCCACCCGGCCGGTCGACGGTACATGGATGTAATGATCTATTCTGACAGTCTTGAATCGCACCTGGTCCTTGGTAATATGATCATCCCTAAATTGGGACCCCATTCACTGACGAATTGTAACCTACCGGTATACAGCGACCTTTTTTAAGATCATATTTGAAGTACTGGTATATTTAATAAACACGTCAACAAGTACACATGCTTTTATATTACTGGTAGATGCTACATATAAATACATGTTGGATGCAAATTTGTGAAACAGTAATGATTTGCAAGTCCTATATTAAAAGAACCCCTGAGTTTTGGTAAATAAAGATAATGTCTGAGAGTTATTTTATAAACATCAATATAGATATATTGACTGCTATGAGAGGCAAAGTGTTTTATAGGCTCAAGGGGAAGTTACATCCTGCTATGACCCCGAAATTCCAATTTCGACCAATCAGATGACTTGATTTATTCAACATACTAAAGAGAGATATATAATAAAATATACAATATATATTTTAAACCTAGAAATTATAATAGAAAAGTGCAGTTACTGTATGCCAGCTTGCAATGCCAGCTTGCAATGCCAGAATATCCAGAGACCACACAAAGTCACTATGAAGCAGTTATTATTTAGGAAAGTGCTCTGTGTGGCATCTAAAAAGTGAATGCACTAATTGCAAAATGTATACAATCTGAGTAAATGTATCTTTGCTACTATAGCTGTTTCAGAATTGAAAACAAAAGTTGTTGTCTTTTCCATGAAAAATGTTTAAAGTGTGAACATTTGTTTCAAAGTATTGCCTTGGAAGGGTCTGTTCAGTACTGTGCAAGAAGATATAATTTAAGAGTAAATGCTCTGAGCATGTCAAGAAATATGGACCAAACAGCAAGAGTCCTTGTTCTTTGTCCAGCCAAAGCCTCCCACCTTCTCCCATCTATATGTGTCATCGACTTTTGAACCTTCCATCGCCATCGGTCCAATTCTAACCGAGCGAGCCAACCATCTGCCCAACATTACACCTCCTTCTCCCCGCTCCCCATCGACACCACAAGAGACCGCTCGCAAACTGTAGGAATACGCCAATATCCTGTTATTCAATTCTCTCATTTGCAGCTGGAAATCTTTAGAGTTCCTCGGCAGACCGCAATGGCTGCAATCGGTGTTGTCAACCGAAATGGCACAGGATGACCGTGGTCAATCTCAATGTAACCCTCGTCGACCCTCAAAATAGCCACTGTGTCAATGACAGATAGATGTTTTACAAATGATGATAAAGTCAAGATTTATAACCGCTACCTTGACCCACATCAAATAGAGAAAACTAATTTAAAAGGCGGGAAGTCAAGAACAGTGTTCATCAAATAATATGGACAAGTAAACCATCCTAATATTTTATTGTTATGGGAGTAGAGAAACAGTTCTTTTGAAAGAAATCTCTGCAATTGTGCTTCCTGACGTTTCTTCAATAACTACATTCATAATGTGCATATATCATTATAGTGGCTTTGGCCATAGCCAGGCTGCACTAGGGGGCACTGACAACACTCCAAAGAATGTCTTCCTGCAAGGTTCTCATTTGCCACACCAGGATTGTGAGAGGCTGCATGATGTCTTGCCAAAAGCTTTAAGTGTCAAGACTGGGGTTCAAACCAAGGATCAGTTTTAAATTCTAAGCTTCCAAACGGGCTCTCATTCTATGAATTAGAAAATAGTACAAGGAGATGAATAAGTTGAAAGATTTTTAAAGTTGGTCCAAGAAAAACATTTAGACAAACATTTTCCATGAATGTGAGTGAATTAAAAACATATTATTCATGTTATTATTCATGGATGCATCTTGTTGCCAGGTGTTGCCGGCCAGATGATCCTTGGCCAACCAAGACAAAGGGGAGCCAGGAAGTGGGTATTAAGGAACAATCTTGCAGGACTTCTGTCTGGAGCTACTGCACATCCAAAAACCAGACAAGACGATTGTCATATTCATGTGGAGTTCTGGGGATTATGTTCAGGCGACCAGTCGGCTGGGGTGGGTTAGAGTCATGTGTATTAAAACATGGAAGAGAACATGATAGGTCATCTAGAGTTCATTATCTCCACCTCACCTATAGACAAGATTTCTTTCACTACCACTGTTTGAAGGTTGTGCCATTTTACATTTTTAGACCATTCCGGAACCTTTTATTCTTATATCCATCATCTCTGTAAAAGACAGGGGCAGGGGCCATGTCAGAAGACTCACCTAGCAAAATTCAAAGCATAGCCATTTCTAAACATGTAACTCTCACCTTGATAAAGCAGCTGTTTTTTGTTGGATACATGACCTTTCGCAAAAAACCAAATGGAATTAATGCAAAATCCTGCACTTAGTAAATTCATCCGATCATATTTCTAACAGATTTGAAGGGGATTTTCACCACACCCAAGTAATAAGAAGCGAAGTGAGGATCTCTGCTAATTAAGTGCCAGCAACAAATTCCCCTAAAAAAACCCAAGAGCGCCCGAATGAGCATTAAACGTTTATAACAAGCTCATTACCCTCAAATAAATTTGTCCTTGAAATTAGATCCCAAATTCTAAATGCAAACTTTTAAAAAGCAGAGATAAACATAAACTTTATAAACCTCGTATTTTGATTTTAATTTTGACCTCGTAAGTTTGGAGTCTCCATTTGTCCTTGGGTCAAAATCAAGGTTACAAATGCATTTTGGAATAACTGGGAATGAATTTAACTTCATAAAGGTAATATTTGCAATTTTGTTTTCATTTTGAACTTAAGTTAATTCATTACCGAAATAAATTTGTCCTTGGAACTTAACCTAAATTCTCGATGCAAAATGGAATAAACATATCTTTATAAAGAAAACCTGTTTTGAAGCATTTGGGTTAAGAGACTGAATTTGAATTAACCAAACTTGCTAAAGATGCTCTTTAGAAAATTTAATGTCGGTTATTAACCAAAACAGATGAGTCTTTAGAAGAAAACCAAATTGATTTGCCAAAAAAATTCTCAGCAATTTCATACACCTAACCTTTTAAAGAATCTTGACAAGTTTGGAGTTCAGACTAACTTCAGATGGTTAGATCAAAAATTTAAATAAATTTGCCCTTGGAACGATCACAAACTTAGCAAGCTTTAAAAAGTATGAGACGAATATAATTATACACTTTGAACAAGTTTGAGCTTTCAGTCTTGTTAAATTTTTTTTTTTTTAAATCCTCCCTGAGAGAGTTATCATAATATAAAGAAAGAAACTGTTTGCAATTTATCAGTTTTGCGATTAGGGGGGTAAAACATTTAGAACTTTAGAATTACATTTTGGGCATGCAAATTTGAGCTTTTACCCCTACAGTACTCACCCCAAACAATGACATTTTGTGATAAATAGAGGTACATATCAACCATACTCTGATTGAATTTGTTAATAAATTATTAATGATGTTAAAAAACTTTAATAAGTAGTTATGTCACATCTTAATTCTCATGATAAATGTAACATATTTCACTTAATTAATTTAAACAAACTTAGCAAACTTATTTCTTATAAAAAGGTCATGATAATACATCAGCCAAAGTCAAGATCACTATGCTTAAGTATCCTTTAAAACATGATAATTAAGGAAACCTAAATTATCATCATCAAAGGGTTTCTGTTCCACAGAACTTGGCCTCAGAAAAGCAAAGAATATATGAATTGTCATGCTTTCAAATTTGAGAGAACTTTTCTCTTTCAGAATGGTATCTTCAAATGGCAGCAAATACAACAGTTTGACATGCAATCTTTTTTTACAAGAACAAGAGAGTTATCGGACATACCTGTTGGTGTGCGTGGGTACCGTAGTAAGGTACCATGACAGCTATTCCGCCGTACATTCTTGTCGTCTCAAGCTCAACCAGCGAGCTGAATAACGCTCAGAATAAATGCTTAAAGGATTGGCGGTTCTCAAACAAGAAAGGAACAACAAAACGGGACAGTCGCGACTTTTTTGGTGACAATGAAGAAGATGATGAACATGGATGGATGATGGATTGAAGAAAATAAAATGGATGAAAAAGGTTGATGTGTTTTTTTTTTTGTGAAGAGGAATTTACCCCAGCTACCAGCGCCGGGTTGAACACGATGGAATGAATGACTACGACTGACTGACAACCGACAGAAGCACCAACGCAGCTCTGCTGCTCTTACGAGTCTGCGCAGTACATCGCAATCCAGGAATAGAAACGATGAGGTCACTTTCCTCTTTCTAAATTGCCCACTGCCTGTCTTGGTTGCCCCTCTCTCCTATGTTTATTATTAGAGCTGTTTTCTAAACCAAGGAACTGGGGCAAACGCTCATTTCCCTATACAACCAATCAACGCTCTGGCTTGGTTTCGTACTCTCTCAAATGTTTAATCAAGTCCCCCTTTAATTTATTTCCCTCAGACTAAAAGAACTTTGGAGCTGTTGAAGTTCCTACCAAAAGTGAAACTCATGCTTTTGGTAATTAAATTTTGAAGAAAGTTTCAATCACTTTAAACAAAACCAGGGTATACTGCATTTCCAGGTCTTGATTCAATAGTCAAAACCTGTACCACAGACACATTATTAGGTTAAGTTTACACATTACCTTAATTATGAACATTGAAAGACTTCAGAAGGAAATGTTCAACAAACATTACTACTATATAAACACACAATATTTGTCAAACTGTTTTGAAGATACTATTAAAGTTAGCTGCTACTATTAAAGCTGGCAAATGTACATTTGAAAGTATGTAGTAAAGGACTGAAAAGGCTTCGTATTTTGTAAAGCCTTTGATGGAGTACACTTTTTAAAAAAAGGTCTGGGAGCCCTCGTCCTTATCTCTGTTTCTCACAATGACTATTTGACTTGGTTTTGTGTAGAGGTAGTACGAGTGAGAAGGAAACAGATGAAGTATTATAGGGGAGGGAACGAAGGGATTTAAACCTACGCCTACCTTGCTCTTTAAAACAATAAAAATAATAATAATTTGTGCGGGGGGGCGGGGGTTAATATTGGCTTATAAGAAAGCAAGTTTTAAGTGTTTCAAAGTAACTACATTGTAGAGGACCTACAGCACCGGGAGGCTTGGCGATCAAGAATAAGTACAATGGCGCATGCATCAACTTGGTTTTGAACCTAGAACCTCGGTGATAAGACCACTGCCTTACTGAATGGCAAGAAATAAAATAAAATGGAATGAACTATTGAGGGTTTCTTTCAACCCCTCTACAGTGAAACACCCATCACAGTCTTGGAGTCGTCCTGGCAGAGGGGTTCAAACAGAGGGCTACTGTTCACAGATTTGATGGCATGCTCTTCCATCCAGCAGGCCACCCACTACTGAGACACAGAAGTTACCTCACCTATTGGGGGAAAAAAACCTTCAAAATCAGGCTTTCCCTCTCTCTCTCAAGAGGGTAAAACAATCGCAAGTTTTCTGACAGAAATTTCCGCCGAAAAGGATCAAAAGTGGAAGGCCCCCCTTCTCAGTGAAGGTGAATCATGCATCCAAAGCAATTGTCTTTCCCATTTATCAATCTGCACTGATGACCTCTGAAGTTACACATAATTACGCTGCTCTTGAATTTTAAAGGAAAGTCTTCACTTAACGAAGGGCCAAGGGAATCATTTCCCTAGGTACAGTATTAACGTGATTTGATAACTATAGCACTTTAGTTTAATCCCCCATTATCACTATTTCAATCCTAAAAGGAACTGATTTTAAAGAATTTCAACAAAAAAAGAAGAAAAAAAAAACACAATTACAGCACAAAATAACCAAAACTTCCCATCCTTCATTCGATTGTACGCATTGGTTCATACCAAATTTTCTAAATTATTGCCGAGATCTGAGATCAAAGAATTTCAAAAGAAAAAGAAAAAAAGAATTACAGCACAAAATAACCCAAACTGGGGATGGGGATTAAACCAAAGTGCTATAGTTATCAAATGACATTTCCATTTTCTCAAGTTTCATAAAAAAGTTTGTTCTTACAATCATGTAATAATTGAAATCACAGTTACTGCAATAAACTGGCAATCAAGTAATCACTTTTGTTAAAGCATACTATACAACTGTTATTTTTTTACTTTTGTAATCATCTTCTGTCACTCGTAAACCCATGCCCCTATCCCCTTATCCAAACTTGTTTGTAATCCAGCTGTCAGCCCTAATCAAAGGAACATTTCCCGTCAACTGTCCCCAGATTTCAAAAGGACACACCTGTGTCAATGTACACACATACAATTATTGCTTATCAATAATGTTATGACCGCAGTGCTTCGTCAAGTATTGGTAACGCATGTTGTTACATGATGACAATGGTATAGGTGCATCAGTGGGTGTGGGGGGGGGGGAGGCAAGCTTTTCCCCCCATAACATACAAAATAGGTAGTTTTTTCTTCATGCCTCCTTTATCTAGTTTTTAAAAAGAGAAAACCAAATCCATAGCATCAATCCAATGGGGGGGGGGGGGGGGTGTTAACAGGACTTATCAACTCTGTAAGGTGTAAAACAAAAATTAGTATCTTATAATACAGAATACCTCAAAATATGAAGAAAAATACAAACAAGGTTACAAGAGTTAAATAAAGAGTCTGTGATATAAATAGAAGGAGGGAGGCATGGAAAGAGGTAGTGGGTGAAAGAAAGATGATAAGATAGTTTGCAATTTAAACCATTCAATTTGTATGTAGCTTTTTCAACTTTAATCACAATGCTCTAAAAAAGAAACAAAGAAAAAAACACTAAAATTGACCCAATAAAGGCAAGTGGCCTCTCCAGGAAGGTTCTACAACACATCACCCGGGCAAAACAGTCAAATTAGCTAAGTATAGAGAGGTGGCTTTTCTAAAGAAGGACATATGACAAGTTTCACTGTATGTCATTTTATATTATGAGGAACCAATATCAACAAATTAATTTTTCAAAATGTTTTCATTTATTGTTTACAAATCTACAGATGAAGACATGCATGGAATCCTGTTCAGTATCTACAAGACAATCATCAGCTTGCAAGCTTCCTGAGTAACGATATTTACCACTGGGAGGCCCTCTGTAGGGGGGAAAGAAGCGTTAATCTAATTACCCTTGATTAATGGCAAGTGTTGCGTTGATAGAAAGCCTTTATGTATTCCCCTTGTCTGCCTACGAGCATGCTCCCGACAAAAACAGCATTTTGTCTGATTTTCATTTTTAATTTGTGATTCATGTTTTGGTGGCAAGAGTGTTTGCCTGTGCGGTAACGGGTCTAAATACAGCGCATCGACCATTATTTCAGGACTACAACGGTCCTTATTGTGCATTAAGAGATCACGCTACTTGATCCTGGTGAATCGCTGTAAATTCAGAACACATCATAAATAAACTGCAAATGTTCCAGTCTATTAAAGTAGTATCTATTCTAAGTTTTCTGGAAAACAATAACACTCAAACTCTCAGGTGACTCAAAATATTCTGAGGCTATAACTCCTGTTTACACACCTGTTCCTGCACTATCCATCTTCCTCATATTTTCTATCCTTTTTGCAAAAACAAAGGATCAAATCTAAAATCTGCAGAATAATTATGCTGAACATGGCATGGAACAACTTCTGATCTTATAATACAAGAAGCGCCCACCCACAGAACAACATGTCCAGTCAGACTGATCATACACTAAGAAAAAGCTCCTTGTAATTCTTAGCTTCTGGAAAAATAAGATTACAAATTTAAAGAATGAATAAAACCAGAGGGAATTAACATACAGCAATTGTTTAGAAGCCTCATAACAAATGGATCATGATAACATGGAATTAGGCAAGATTTGAAGAAAATTGGATTCCATATAAATGTCATCTAAATCCTTCAATACCTACTTCCTCTTTCAAACGAAGACCTAACATCAAGTCTTTAGTCTCAGTCTTTCATATTTAAGTATTTATAAATGGTTTTATTTTCATTCAAGGTTGATAAGCACTCAATACAAAGATTCAGTTTTGGATGTCGTGAATGTTATCTTTATATTCTCGCATGCAATGAAACTGCATTTCTTGAGAGACTGTGAAAAGATAATATGATATAAAGTGTTGTTGTGAAATAAATAAGAACTATTATATATCGTGGGAAAGTTCAGACAAGCGAAGTGAAATTAAATATTTCAGCAGTTCTGTGAAGCAACAGAAATATGCATTGTTTGGCCAGTCTTTTGTAGGTGATTAATATATCAGTCGAACCCTTGACAGACAATTTCAATTCTCAGTCATTAATTTTCAAAAATGTAATTACAGATAAGTCAGAACACTTTGTGAAAAAATTATTGATTTTGATGTTGAAAGTCATGTTTTTTGTCATCATTAGCAGATCTCAAGATCATCTTAACTACATTAGCAAGGGAAAATAAGGTATTTCCAGTGCTAGTGGTATAGCAAACTCAAATGGAGTACATGGAAGTATATAGGACTGGGTGAAAGGTGAACTTCTTAATTCCTACTTCCCACCATTAATAAATGACTCCAATATATACAGGAAGTTATTAAAGTCTGCTACTGTACGTAGGCTGAAAAACGTACACACAAACATCACAATCCTGTCTGTGGTATGTGTCACAATTAATGATATCACCCACCCCCTCCTTGTTTCCCTACTCCTCCCCTTCCCTGCCCTTCACACTCTGGTGACAACAACAACAAATGGGCATAGAACTGACAGAAGATTATATAAACTAGCCGCAATAGAAAGTAACTTGATTCTATGCATATCAAAACTTGGTAAAAAACAAGGAAGTGAAAGAAGTCACTACAGAAGTGGGAACAAAGTCCATAATATGAATGAACTTGTTCCTAGATACAATTAATGACTTTTAAAAAGGATGCCAAACCAAATAAACAACTATAGATTATTTGATTGCTGCAAGTTAAAGGCCTCTCCCTCTCTCTGTGAGCATACATGCACATTTTACATTGAAGATATGATGAAAAGACAAATCTACTTTTTGAGAAGCCAATTCAAATACTATGTATGGATCAAATCTACTTGATCTGCACAAAAGAAAGGGGGAAAAAAAAATCAATATTCTGTTTGATGGCAAATGCTCAGCCAATAATTGCTCAGCCAATAATTGCACTGCTGTCAATTTCCTACTCCCAAGTGATTTCCAAACAGTAAGCCCACCTCTAAACGTTAAACCTAAACCTACACCTAATCTAAAACTGAACTGCAACCCTAATTGCAAATATCCCAGGAGTAAAAAAAATGTCAGATCATAAAATATTTTTGAGTTTCATAGTCACCCACTTCTTTCAAGAAAGATTAGGCCTACTATATTGAATAAATTATTCAGGAAGCAATAATTTGCCAGCTCCCCCCCCCCCCCCCCCCTCCTTCCCCTCTCTTAACTCACAATTGACATTTGTACACAATCCTTGGATACAGCACGAAAGCCGCCATAAGTATTCAATTACATATCACGAAACGTAACGCTAATCTCAACTTGAAACTCTCCTCCACGTCCCACTGTAATTTGAGCCCAAGAATGGATAGACAAATTGTGGAGAAAAAGGAGTAGTTTGAGGAGGGGATGTGTGACTCATTTCATGTATCATCTGTAACTAACGACTCTTCGACACCCAATTAATACACTATCGTATATTACAGACCAACTACACATCCTATATACATATTTGGCAGATATCTCCAGGGGCATAACTATGTACTGAAAGAGCAATGTGAACTCACAGATAGGTTCTGTGTGTAGAAATTTTCCCATTAAATGGCAACCTTAGAGGCTAAATGAATCAGCATTTCTTCTTGGAATTTGGAATGCTCATCATTTTCTACTACCAATTTCCTATTTATGTTATAAAATGTTATTTATCTGAATTGGAAAATATACAAGAATTGAAATATAGAGTAGAAACAATTTGTCAATTATTATGTGAAAACAATCTTTTACAATTTCTTGCCAACATGAAAATATTAATGTTAAGTTTGTATTTCTAAACTTATGTCATCAAATGAAATTTAAGGGGATACAGGTTGTGGAGAATTGTTTGTTCTTTCTGCCCATGCATCTGGTACATTTTGAAGTCAAAGAAGTAACAAAAAAAGCAAAAATGGATCTAAAGATCAATGTTTTAATTATTAATGTATAAATTTGAGGACATTTTTGAAGGGCATTCTTCATGCTTCTTGAATTTGCAAGACTACACTGCTGTTGCCAATTGCACTACTGTTCAAATCCTACACTGACTATGATCTTGTTTCATGGGTAAACCACAATCACTTTCTAAGCTGTTTTAATAAAGCAGGATTAAATGTTTCAAAGATTAAAATCAAAAAAAGAAAAACCAATAAATTACTGACTACATGAAATATCATGCCGAAACGTGTGGCCTTTTTCCCCTCAACAATATGAGATTTTAAAGGGTATGATAATAATTAAGCAGGCAATTAACAGGAAACAAATAATTTAATTGATCCAATACTAATTGATTTCCTTTAGCGTTCATACCACAGGCTGCAGTAATAGATCCTGCCTTATCTAACACATACTGAATCCAGTCTCAATATTAGCTTCAGACCCATATATAGACAAACATGTTTTTGTCTAATTAACAATTTTCCTGTAAAAATACATGCCAGAGGCTTGCAAAACTTCCTCACATTAATGTAGTTCAGACCAACATGTTTTCCTCAACACTACATGCTTGTCTTTCAAAATAATTGGCTTCCTAATCCTCTATCTGCGCCTTTTGGTTTTAAAAAGATTAATAGAATGCATTTTAAAAAGATTAATATTTTGTAATTCAGCTTTTTAAACAAGAAATCTAATCTTTATTTGAAACATATATAGAATAATAACTGTGCTTGATTTTTTTCAATAAAATATCATGACTAATTTGAATTTTGGGCGAAATTCAAAATATAAGACCAAATATTCTCAGGTCCTACAAATTTTAAAAATTAATCTTTATAGGGCATGAACGGCGAAAACAAACAAAACTAAACTAACATTATCAATCAAGTTGATTGTGTCTGGCGTGAATGTTGATTCAAGATTTCACAATCAAATTCTTGAAAATGAGGCAAAGTACACATACATCTAATCTTTAATTTATGATCTTTTTCTTTATTTTTTTTCTTTATTTGAACTATAAAATCTCAATACACGACAGTACACAGTGTAGCTTGGCAAAACATCAAGATCAACCCTTTCCAGTCGACCAATACATAATTAAGTTCATGTTGAGTTAGATTATAGATATACAATTAAAGGATAATTACATGTTTATCCATATTAACTGTTTTCTTTATTGTATTGCTAGAATAAAAGAGGAGCTTAAATATTACGCTGATGCTTTGTTCTAGGGGCGACATACAGAGTGAATGGATGTAATTGATTAGTCTCCCAGCAAGGCATTCGTCTGGGACAAATAGAGCACAGACGCAGCTCTATGCTGTATCCCTCTCTATTATTGAACAGAGAACTAAGGTACTGTTAATAGATGACAGATATACACATTTAGGTATATTTAAAGAATCAAATGCCACTATTTGCAAACAACCCCTGCATCAACCACACCAAATTATGGGGGGTGTTTCACAAAGATCCTATTAAGTAGAACTTATCTCTAAGTTGGACTTAAAAATTATGGCAAGCCGTTAGCATCTATGAAAATATTTTGTAAAAGTTATTTTAAACGGCATGAAATGTTGATTCAAATCGTTCATATTTTCTATTATCGAGGAGATTTCATGTGCTTGATGTGGAATTTATAAAAAGTCTAAAATACTTGAATTTTCGCTTTTGAATATATTTCATTTTAAGGCTCCAATGGCTGTCCATAACTTGTAAGTCCCACTTAGTGTTAAGTTCTACTTAGGATCTTTGTGAAACACCCCCCTGGTATGTACAATTGTGGTATCATCAATGCTAGTTCTATTATCTTTTGTTATTACTTCCTACATCCTTACTACCTGTATGTCTGACTCCTTTATGTTACTTTTTGATCTACTGGTATCTATAATGCATACAAATGAAAAATAAAGATAAACAGAACAAATATATGCAAAAATACTGGCATGCTGCTATCCAGTAGGAATTTCTAAACATTGAATTTTGGCTAAGATTTATCCAGCAACATGGCCACTTGAAATTTGAAATCGTCAGCAACACAGACAAACAACAACAAAAACAAAAAATACTAGCATGAGAATCTTTGAATTTGCTTGATTTGGTTTTCTACATGTTCAAGACTATACGGTTTGTATCCCAATATGAACATCCGAAGCACATAAATGTGATTCATAAAAAAATGTTGAAATTTAGGATTAGAACTACCCACACAAATAGCTTTCCTTAATACATGCATAAGTTGAGATCAAATTACGAGAAGCACTGGAAGGCATCTATTTTCAGAGGCAGCGATCGATATTCTTAGAAATGGTGTAATTGGAATATGAGATTAAAACGATCGCAGCTGGGAAAGAAATGGTTTAAATTGAGAAACTTGAGCAAAAATATCCTGCCGAGTTAGGGGGAGGAGACACTAGATGCAGTGGGTGAAAGTAAGTTGCACATCCTCTCCAGAGGCTACAGAACTTTCCCGCTGTAGGTGCATCAAACTTTAAAAAATGTTTATATTTCAACTCTAAAAATATGCCTTATTCTATTTAAAGACGGATTACCATCAAATTTCATAGAAATTATGAAGGCCAATTATTCAATTTATCAAACAAGGGTTCAAACGACAGTAATATACATTTCTCCTTTTTTTTGGGGGGGGGGGGGGGGGGGGGGTGGGGAGGGGGGTGTTGGAGGAACAAAACCATAACTTAAAACCTCTCTAGAAGGCAGACTGGTGGTCTAAGACATGAAACCTAACGATTCTGCTAAGAGCTTTTATTCATATTTACAGAGAGAAAAGGCCCTTCTGGCCCTCAATAGATGATTTCTGTACATGAAGCGCCTATTTAAATTCAATGCCATAAAGCCTGCCTATTGGGTCATTTTTGCTATAGTCACATACCTACTGTTGGTTTAGACCTATTGACAGCCTTATTGGAAGGACCATTCACCCCACCGAATTGTGTCCTTGTCCTACATTTGTTCCTGTTCCAACTAATCACTGCAATTCCTTTAGCCTAATCAACACCAGACTTCAAATTACCAGGGACTTTCTCCTAAATGAATCAGGTCAAGCAATACCTTGGAAGAACTTCCACTTCAAAATGATGACCAATTACAAATGTAACACCACTGTGAATTGTTATCCTTTTCTTTGACAAAAAACAACAGAATATACAAAGATACAGTAGTATTTTTTTTTATAAGCTTTATAGTTAATACCATACATTTGGTCTTCATCATGGACTGAAGGATACTCTCATATTAAACCAGGACCTGGTTCTCATTAGGGAGGTCCAAATGGTCTGTTGACTGAGAGCCAGAAGGGTGTTAACCCATGATTAACACAGTGTTAATGCTCTTCTAGCTCTCCATAGATGATGTAGTAAGTCCTGTTCCATTCTAAGCATCACCTAAATCATACATGGGGGGAGTTTCACAAAGATCCTAAGTTGAACTTATCTCTAAGTTGGACTTACAAAATATGGAAAGCCGTTAGCATCTTTGAAAATATTTTGTAAAAGGTTTTTTAAGAGGCATAAAATGTTGATTTAAATCATTCATAATTTTCTATTATCAAGGAGATTTCATGTTCTTGATGTGGAATTGATAAAAAAGTCCAGAATACTTCAATTTTTGCTTTTGAATATATTTTATTCTAAGGCTACAAATGGCTCTCCATAATATTTTAAGTCCAACTTAGAGTTAAGTTCAACTTAGGATCTTTGTGAAACACCCCCATGGTCCTGTATTTTTCTTCTTAATGCCCCTTTATCTTAGGTCCACTTGGATAAGAAATAGATTCACTACATCGCGAGTATCTTAAATCCTGATATAGTGGCGGAAATTCAGTAAGGGTTTATGGCCCAACCTCCTCCATGGTGCATTTCCGAACAAAACAACTGACTCCTTGACATGAGGAAAGCGGTATGTCCGTCACTGTAATTATACACACCTGGTTGGACTCAATGTGCCAGAGGCGGGAAGGAGAAAAATCTTCAAAATACGAGTCGCGACTTTCACCTTTTCCTGATGACAAAAAAAAAAAAGACCACACAAAAGTTGAAGAAATACTTCTAGTGGCCCTCATACAAGCCCTAAACTGCACATTTGGTTTCTATCAATTATTTCTATGCTCTTCTGCACATTATGAGAAGATATGGTCTGTTAAAAAGAAGATGGCCCCTATCTCAAATTTTAAGGTATGGATATTGGCAACCCTTGAATATGTTGTTCTGGGCCCCGTCTTACAAAGAGTTGCGATTGATCCAAATCAATCGTAAGTCCTACAATCAATTGCAAGTTTGCAGTCTCCTATCTCTTATGTACATAGTTGCGATTGATATCAATTGCAAATAAGTTGCGATTGATATCAACTCTTTGTAAGACGGGGCCCTGTTCTCTTTAGAAATTAATATTAAGTAAAATTCTGAATCATTTGAAACCCTTGTTTGGATAACAAAACAAAGGCATTTCACCCAAGGTCTAAATTTTGAGCAAAAATTGGGTATTACAATGAGGCAATTGGCCAAGAATGACAATGAGACTTTTGAAAACAAGTTGCTAAACTGGGTGGACACTGTAGACGCAACAGGTGGTCTTAGCCTAGGAGTCTTTTAGGATGTCTCTATTCCTATTATGGAATATTGATCACCTGATGACTTTGCATTTATGATAAGGCAGGCACTGCACATTATTAAAATCATGATTGTTTACTTTGGTACCATCACCTTTTAGTTCTATTCTTTTACTTTGTACTGTATCTGCATATGCACTTACATATGCACTGGTAATGCTTCTTCATTAGACAGGTGAAATCTGTATGCACAATTGATCTCATCAAAAACTGCCAATCAAAATGTCTCTATCAACGTAAAGGCCTTTCCAATACATCAAAATAGGCAATGAACTTTTACATTAAAACAAGACATTGGTTACAAAGAAAGTACCCAAAGTTACATTCCTGTGTCAAACATGGATGTCAAAACAAACAAAATGCCCTTTCTCTTGCGAGCTTAACTACCTCAAGTTTCTCTCACTTGTCTCGTTAGCTCATCATCATGTACAACTTTCCTTGTAAGATTGATCAAACTGATAAATCCACATAGCTTGATAGTGGTTTTCAAGGAGTGGGAAATGACCCAGTACTATTTGTTCAAAGGATGTTATCCAATTTAAAGGCTAACAATACCAAGGGATCATTGTAACTTTACCAGAGCAAAACGAATTTTCAAGGATTTCCATCATCATCTACAAAAATAAAAATGAACAATCAGATTATTGAGGTAATGTGTAGTTAGCAAGCATTTGTTGCTGAACGACTTGTTTTATATGGCTACATCTCCCTCTCAGTCCATCTCTCAACAATGGACCTATCCTAGGTTAACACTGCTCCAACTCTGTTCCCCCTCCCCAATTCTGGCATCGTTTTCCTTTGTCTATATCTCTATAACTTACAAATTGAACTATCTTTGTTCTCCTAACCAAGAATTAATTCCTGTAGTGTAGACATAGAAACATTCCTTTCATCTCACATCTCAATATTAAAACTCTCCAGGTTAACAGTGTCTCATCTCCGCTCCCCTTCCCCTAATCTACCCCTCCCACAGTCTTCCTCTACCCCTTCTACAGTCTACCTCTACCCCTCTCAGTACTCAGTATGTTGTCCCCCAAAAAATTCTCAGCCAATTTGTCAACGTCTCTCAAGAGTGCAACTATCCATGTTGAACCCTGTTGTATCTTCGCTCTGTGCCCCTCCCCCAGTTAAATGGCCAGATTTTCCCCTCTGACCATTCCTCATCAATAAAACAATCCAAAAACAATCTAATTTCTTCTTTATGCCCCCTCCTCAGGTTTCCCCTCCCTAATATCTCCCGACATTCCCCTATTTGCCTAATTTCTCAGCTCATCTCTCGAGAACTAATTCACCCTATCTCCTTCCTCCACCCTCTCCCCCTGCACCCCTCCCCCAGCACCCCTCCCCCATACTCTAGCTCTTGACAGGAAGAGGGCATTCCTGCACCCCCTCCCCCTCCCCTTGTCTGATATCGCATTAATTCCTATCCTGGGCTCCTTCGTAAACTTGCTTTCCTCTCCACAGCATAAAGGATTATTGATATATCCTGTTTTTACGAGAGCGCTGATTCAGATCGGTCGAATGACCTTTCTGACCTCCTGCAACAGGAACGGCAGCGTGGTTGTGACAGCCAAAATGGATTTTGAGGTGACGTCACACGCAGAGTGCACGTCAGACAGAAAGAGAACACATCTCGGCTTCAGACGAAGGTGTGTTTATTTCTTATTTGTTTATAGTTGCCGTGGTTATTAACTATTCTGACGTAGGTAAGTAACTGCCCACCGCCCAGCCCTCTTATTAGTATCAACAAGGGATATGACTTGTCTCATTGAATCACTCTTTCATAGTCAATTGGCAACTAAAACACTTTTCATTTCAAACCTGCCATCTTTAAAATCTTTTTTTGAGTCATTATGTCATCCGTAAAAGGCTCATAATTAGTTACATGCACTGAAATGTCAATGTAACAACCCTTTCAATACCATGCACAGCAATATAGCTTGTACTATTGTGCATTTTTTGTCATATGAAAAGGTGCTTTAGATGTTTATTATCATTATAAGCAAACTTTTTCCTAAAGCACCAGAAAGTAGACATACAATATCTAACAATTAGATCCCTGAGACATATTTTGTGCCCAGTTTCACCACAAGCACTAATCTCAAAATTTGAATTTTGAAAGTTGATTTTTGACATTTTGTCAGTGAGCGGAATAGCTTGGTAACTATTAAAGATTAAATATTAAATGAGCGACATTCGGCTAGTTCATTCCTTTATTTTATACTAAAAACATGGACTTTACCACCATTGGTCCCTACACACTGCTCCCATGAAATGAAATTACTTCTTACTGAAAACCCTAATGATGTTTCATTGTCACTGTTAACTCGTCTTTTCCATCTGTTTGCATCTGTTTGACCTTCATTTCACCTTCCACACATCAAGGGCCCTGCATCCTGGTTGCATTCATCGCTAGGTCACCACTAAGGTCAACTGAACACTAATCAACTGCTTTCAAAGATAACCCATCCTAGCAAAACAAGATCAACCCTGACCTTGCACACGACATACTTTATAACAGAGTCGTTTCTCTAATGACTCCAAATTCTGTCACATAAATCAGGACGCGATGTTTTAACAGGCAGAACCCAGGAGGGGAAATATCTATTCATTATTCCTAGGTAGCAGCTCTTGAATCGTGTCCATCGGCTTAAGGGATGGGTGCTACTGTAATTAGCGCAAGAGGAAAAGCAGTATTAGGGTCATAATTTCCTTGGAGTAGTAGCGTCACGTTCCATGTAGGGTTGTCCGGGAAAAACAAAAGGTACATTGTTTCGTACATGGGACGCATTGTAAGACATTTTCGAGGGGATTACAAGGTAATTACGCTGACTCAAGAGACACTTCCGCCTCCGTGCGGTAATTATCCCCTCCTCCTACTCCTCCGCCTCCTCCAATTCATTACGTACCATGGACACTGGACATTGGATGTACAAGTCAATGGCTCTCACCTGTTTGTTTTCAACTGTCCCTATGTAGGCAGGAAGATGATCTAATTAAAAACGTCATGAATGACTTTATATTTCATCGAATTCAATTCCAATAATTTTAATTTGCCTATTCTGTACTTCGTCATAAAAAAACTATTATATAACTGTATACCCAGTATAGTATGAGAATACTCTGTAAAGAGGTATGTACTCAAAATGGAATAAGAAGAAAAAGAACAAGAAGAAGAAAGGAATGATTTTGTATATATATGTATGTGCCAGGTATGATGCAATATCAAAATATACTGACAGACATATCACAACAACTTTAGAAGGACTCTTTGTGTCACATTGGCCTCCCCCCCCCCCCCCCCCTTAACACATTTCCTACGAGATCTGGGCGGTCTCTGTAACAAGCCAATGGAAATTAGAGAAATCAGAAGTCAACAAGTTAAGACAATTTTGAAAGATGCAATAAGAGGAGGGTGTAACATATTTCCCTTCCTAAAATCGGTTTTGGGAACACTTCCTGAAAAGTTTGATAAAACGTGCTGGCATTTCCTGAATGCTAATTCTCATCACATCCTCCAACGATGTAGCTAGTCCAACTCTCAAATACCTCTGGTTTTTCTTTTGATCCCAAGTTCAAGGTTAGGGCCTATTAAGTTTAGGGGGAATCCCCAAAAGGGCACTTAGGATATTAACCAATAACGCAACAAGGTTCGCAGAATGAGGCTTTTGCAATGACCTTTGGTCGACCTTGACACGCTAGGGGATAAGAAACTGAAGTTTCAGTTAAACTTTAATGAGTTTTGCTAATCATTAATAATGACTTTGCTAATGAATGGGAACACCTCTTCAGTTTCTTCCTCTCTCTTGCTCTGTCAGATCTGCATCTACCTCATTCTTGAATAAGATCAGTTTAACCAATATATCTTACCAATTGACTTGTTATAATTCTACTACATTGTGCGCTGCTTAAATAATGTTGTACCATGTCTTAATACTAGAAATATCTAGATTTTAATTTCTAAAACAAAAACATGTAAATAAATCTAGAAGATTTGTACCTATAGAAGATATTCTATGCTAAATTTGACAAAGAAACACTAAATCAAAAGGGGAAATTGACTTTTATGAAACGACATTTTGTTTGCAAAAAGTTTGCAAACTTAGTTGCACTTGCTTTATATTGGATGTGGTCTAAAAAGTTACCAATTTCATGAGAACTACTGCATTTTGAAGGCTACCAAATGAAAGTTTATTGTAGGAATATTTCCGTACAGGAAGATTATAACTGTGGGAAAAACTAACCAAGGTCAATAACAGCCCTATCCGATCCTAAACTACAGGGCGTAATGGGTGTTTACTATAAAAACTCATTAACTTGTTTGTTCATATTATTGAATAATTCTAATAAATGAAGAAAGGAAATAATGGAGTAAACACCCAAATGAAACCAAGAATTGGGAAATGTTTTATAATACACAAAACAAAGTTGGAGATTTTTAAATGCACTATTTCATCATATTTTCTCCTTTCGGTGGTTGTAGTTTGCATAAAACTATTCAAAGCATTGCAACAGCATTACAACTTTTGTCAAGCAAAATGTTTTTCATTATATTTTTGTGCTAGGGTAGGATAAATTTGCCTGATTTTTGTCATACGTTGTTCCTACAAAGTACAAACAGTTTCGTTTATAAATGGATCTTGACAGAAGACCAATAAACTATTTTGCTTAAATGTGTACAGCTAGAATGTTTTTTTTTTTTTTTGGGGGGGGGGGGGGCTGAAGTGTTTGGGTTATAAATGGTGGCATATGTTGATAATGAGAATAACGCCAAACACCACTCTGGCTTGGATTTTTTGCCATTCAAAAATGACTTTATTACTTGAATGTTAACTGCATGAAATCCTCAGCTAAACGAACAAGATCAGTTCACCAGTATTTCATATTAGTCATTTCAGTCTACTAAATGTATCCTGAGAGGGCAGCAAACACATTCCACTTTCACTTCTGTATGTTGGGAAGCACAAAGAGCATGCTCAGATCAGAGAGGAAACATTGGAAAATGTACAGAAGCTGCTTAGAACTCTGCTACCAGAAGTAGAACTAACACACACCATACTTCATGTATGAATGTACAAGTACGGTAACAGCAAGTGTTTGCCACAAAGGACAGGTTCTCTAAAGACTCCTGGGGAGTGTTTCACAAATAGATTCAAACTCGAACTTAACTGTATTAAAGTTGGACTTAAAAATTATGGAGAGCCGTTTGAAGCCTTATAATGAAATATATTTAAAGCAAAAAGTGAAGTATTTTAGACTTTTCATAAATCAAGTAAATGAAATCTCCCATGATAATAGAAAATATGAATGATTTGAATCAACATTTTTCGCCTTTTGAAATAACTTTTACACAATATTTTCATAGATGCTAATGGCTTTCCATAATTGTTAAGTCTAACTTAAAGATAAGTTCAACTTAGGATCTTTGTGAAACACCCCCCAGGACTGCCTAGTCCTTGATGTAGGTATGAGTCCTGGCTAGCATGTAAAAGTATATACATGTACCCACCGACCTCCAAAAAGGACAAGTAGAAAACTCTCAGGAAAGCAGAGTTAGGAATTCAGAGTACTTAGTATGCTCGTCCATAAACAGCTATAGAAAACCAGAAGAAACTAGGGTTCATAGCATCAGTTTAAATCCCTCCGCCACAAATAAGAATTATTCCTCCGTAATAGCCACGACTGGCAAGCTATACAATGCAAGGTGTGATCTACCAGGGCTGTAGACTACATCAATATAGTTGTAATCAGTTAAACTCAAGTCCAAATTATCAAATGTAACTCCAACATTTGCAAATATGATTGATTTGAATGACAAGTTGTCTTTGAAGTTTGATTGGAATTTTCTATGCAAGAGGGTTCTGTGTTGTCTCTAGCTACCTGTATGACACTGTCATATGGTCAAACTAATTTTTGCTTTGTTTATGATCAGTTAATCTCAATGGTATCTTTAATGGTTTTCTGAAAAAGAAATTAGTTTGACAGGAAAGCTGCATGTTTCTCCATCTCTTGTGCTATAATTACCACTTCCAGATGAGAGTTGACGAAACACTTTCAGCCGTGTACACACCTTCACCACAAGAGGGCTCCCTTCAGTATTCCACCTTCATGCTTTTTGCAGCTATGCAGCTTGAGATGACCTTCCTGTATGACACGTAATTATTACTTTTTTCATGAAGGGGGAGAAAGAAGTAAGATTCCTAGAGGAAATAAAGTGAAACAAATTAATCATCAGCCAATACAAACAAAATTGAAGAAAATACATAGGTAATTAGCAAAAACCAGTCGTAAGTACACATCTGGAATAATATATATATATATATTTGAAAGAAAAAAATGATATAATTCAAGGCAATAAAACAAAATATATATATTGAATGATGCAATATAGGCAAAAATTTCATTGTATAAATGAAGAGAGAAAATTATATCACTTTGTTTTCTGCAGAGAGCTCTCCTTTCTTTCACAACTGTCTTGCAATAATAAATACATACAGGTACTGGCATGTATTACCTTTCTCAGTTTGGAATATAGCCAACTAAATGCATGGAGAAGGCAATCAAATTCTTACTTTACATAACTGGAAAAAATGCCTGGATGATTTGGAGACTTGTAATATTAATCCTTTCTTAATAAAACTTGCAAAGAAATCTATTGAAGGAACTAATCCTATCCCAAACATTCAGAGTATTATTTTGAATAAACATCTTAGACATGAATAACACAAAGAATAGTGTTTTTTCAAAATATTATTCTCACTTTCCATTTTTAAAGGTCACTTATGAATGTCCTCTCTACGCAAGGCTTTTTAAAGGACATCAGTGACATCATAGGTCCAAAATATTCAATGTTTTCTCCCGCCCACAGTCATGTGATTAGAGAAGGTCACGAGTAAAACTTTTCAAAAAGTAACCAACTAGGCAAGTCATATTATGCACTTCCTTGTTCAGATATCACTTTGCATCCAAAAAAATGATACCAATCTTCGTTGTGCAAAGGGCACTGCGCAATGGTGATTCTTCCTGCGTGTACACTTTCAATGGCACACGTTCAAACATGCATACACTAGATATCACCAATAGTTGTGCTCCCAGACTTTGGGAAGGAGCCAGGAGAAACAAATATCATGTTACATCAATTGCACTGTCCCACCCTAATTTTTAATGAGGACAAGATTGCCATCTGAGATTATTTTCCAATCAAACATGGAACAAATTCTGGGTTTCATGTTTTTCCCACTTTTAAAGCGCAACTTAGAGCTTAATATCTATCATATTATTCCACAATTGATGGGAGACAGAGACTGACCTGAATGACCCAATTCTGTGTGTCTTATACATGTTTTCACCTGGATGATTTTAAGCTTGACAAATATAGAAAATGTAATCAATACCTTTTCCTGTTCACTGTCCTTTTATGACCCAATCCACAACAACCTCCTTTTTAATAATCATTATACTTGGAGGTATGCTATTGTTATTTTCTATGCCATGGGCTTTATAATATCTTTTGGGGGATAATTTCAGTTCCGGTGACCCCAATTAAAGGGTAAATCGAGGAGATGAGGAGCTTTAAATTATTCGTTCATACTGTGCTTTACTCTTAAAGCAACTTTCGCAGTAACGCCACAACAAAATTGGGTTCTTGTATAAATGTAAATGTCGCTGCCCGGCAAGCAGTACATGGCAGGTTCAGATCCCGCTGGTTCCAAGATTTTTTCTGACTTGTTTTTAATTACAGATCGATCAATCGATCTTATTTACTGGCTGTAAGCCACAAATATGTTTAAACTATTGGGTTCGTTTAGCAAGGATATAATCAATACGCTTGGTAATATTGTACCAGTATGTTAATGTATAATGATGCTATATGTTATTTGATCAAGAGCAAGATGCATAAGACTACGTGAGATGCTAAAGTGCCATTTACCCGTAAGATATCCCCTGGTAATGATGAGAGTTCTGGTACTGGACTGAGTTTGTTTGGCTGCGGGATCTCCATGGCAATGGGAGCACTGGCAGACAGGAGGGGGTTGGACGGTCCCTGGAGCAGGTGCATGAAGGAGGAGGAGACAGAGTTGGAGACGGAGCCCCCAACGCTGCTGCTGGCCGGTACCACCACCGGCGTCTGCTGGTCCTCCTTCTCCATCTCCTGGTGGAGCTGCTGCCTCATCAGCTCCTGCCTCATGGTGGTTCGCATCGACATGGCGCTGGGCGAGAACTCCGTGCCCAGGCGCAGGGAGCTGCATGCATGGAGAAAAGAATGTATGGAGAAATGTAATAATGAATGACACATTTATACATGGTACTCATATTTTGGCTAAGATACCACATACTTAAAGCCCGTCTGCACTAGTTTGGCTAGGGGGATTGGACCTCCCTGCAAGGTCACTGACAGGTGGTTATCTCATCAAATCAGCTTTCAATTAACATAAGAAAAAGGAGATCATCAGGGACTAACAGGCACAGATCAGGCATTGCAGCATTTTACAGAAGATTTCCTAATCTTTTATTTTTTACACATAGAATTTTATTCTCAACACTATGTCCAAAATGTGTCAAAGGAACATAATTTCCTTTAGTTCATGAATCATAAGTAAATAATACACACAGCCACCACAATTTGTGAATTCTGACATTTCTTCCAAAAAAAAATCCACGAGGTAATGCAATGCGTATTATCAATTACAATACTTTGTTGTAATGTAAATGGAGCGCAGACTTCACAAGCAAGTAAAATCCCCCAAAAGAAGGCACATGACCCAAACAATCCTGGATCAAAAACCAATAATGAGGACAACATATGGGAACATGTACATAACAATACATGCACTCTCCTTGTTCCCAAGGCATACATGTATTCCTGGTATAATGTACTAATGCATCATTCTGGACAATACCACAAATGCTTTGATAAAACACGTTGGAATTCATGCATCAGCAAAAGTGAATTAGAAAGATAAATCTAATTTGCAGAATACATGTACGTGTACATATCAAGTTCCTCCAACAGATATGCGGATTTAAAATTAGTCAAAATATACCCAAGGATGACCTTGAATGGAAGCCTTCACCGTGCAATGTCGTACCTGTACAAGTATGACGTATGTACAGTAATGTAAATATAATATAAATGACTTTATTGTATTGTATTGTATTGGTACAGTGGTAATCTCTCTATTTTTTCAAAGGGATAATTTTACAAAATAGGGCTTTTGGGCTCAGCATCACAAAAATATGTGGTTTAATTGATGTACCTGTACCCTCTTGCAATTATGAAAATACTTCATTTGCTGGACTTTCCAGTGTTTTTGTAGAAACTGATTTTCTAAAATTAATCCAGTTCCTGGCATACAGGTATTGAAAATAATTGAATCAATATTTAAATAGAAGAAAGAAAATATATTTTCATAACAAACATTAATTCCCATTCATGACACAGTGTAAACTAAACAAGTGCGCTGGTACACCCGAACCTCTACACTCTAACATATACAGCTAAAATTATATTCATCAATGACATCATTAATTGAAAGAAGAACAATGTGAAGCAATTGTGATACTAAATGAGATTAATACAGTTTGGAGTCATATCTTACCCATTATACTCATTATACTGACATGGATATTGAAACTGCATCTCTCTCAACATGCTAAATACCCTTCAAGTTCAATCTATTTTCCTTTCATCCATTGATTCGTAGACATGGACACAACCATAAATTTCAAACAGCTCGGTAATATATTTCCGGGTAGTAGGCCTATATTATCCACTAGCACTCAACGCGGTCTATCTCTATCGAAACCAACTAAAATGAAGCAAAACTGACGATTAGTTTTGTGTGCTATATCAGAAGTGTCATAAATTCAGTATATATGCAGAAGACATATCAGGCCAATATGAATGTGTTTTGTAATGAACCAAAACAACTTTTCGCACCATCGAGTGCAGATACGGTATGTGAACATGTAGTTCGCATAAAGTATAGATTATATCACGACCTCAAGATGCCTGCATTAATTCAGGATTTTCAAGGATTTTCACTACCAGCAGAATATGATAAAATAAAAATTACTTTTAGATGGCTGTACTCCAAAAAATGACAAGTACCAATACGCAGAATTAAAAAAACAACCAGGTGCACCCCTCATCGCTAACAGTGATATTGCCAGACAGTTGATTCTAAAGTAGAGAGGTGTAATCTGAATTGACGGAAAAGTTATGAATTTGTGACACATAAGGGAGAGAACTAATTTGAGTGTGAATACATACTGGTCGAGAACCTGTTATTCTACAGTTGTCATTTTGCAGGAGAACTACTATCAAAGTATCATACAAGTTTTGATTGATGAAAGTTTCTTGACTCATTACTATATGGTAAGATAAAAAAAGTTTCTTGACCTGCTGAAGAGCACTAAAAGGGTGAGTGGCCTTTAATATATGACATTGCAATATCATACAAAAGTTTTAAAGAACATTAGGCCTGTAGGTACAGTACAGTGTACATCCCTAAATTGATCACTGATAGGAAAACGACACCCCCCCCCCCCCCCCACCCCTCTTCACCCACACACACACCCACCCAGACTTGTTCAGAATGGGCAAAAATAGAATAATTAAAGCAACAGAGAAGGGACCTAATCAAGAGGGAGGAACAGACAAATATACAAAACAGAGAGGTGTGTGTGAGAGAGAGAGATAGAGAAAGAGGGGGGTAGAGGAGGGGGCAGAAGGGGGGCAGGGGGGTAGAGGAAGGATGGAAGGGATGGGAGGGGCAGAGAAAGCTACAGTACATGTAGCTGAAGAGACAGAGATAGAGGATAGTTACACTGAAAAAAAACAAAAGATAAAAATCACATAATGTACATGGGTGTAAAGGCAAAGAGACAAAGGGGGAAAGTGTGACGGGGGGGGGGGGGGGGGGTGTATCAGAAAGTAAGAGTGAAATACATATTTTTGATCCTACATCTATCTATTCATGGCAATGACCCAACAGGAAGCTTGCACAAGGATTGTGAAGGATAGGCCAATAATGGGAATAACAGGAAAATCAACAGCTGAATCAGTAACAAAATACCCATTTTGGTCTGATTATTTATCTTATCTGATAAGAAATATAGTTCTTTCAATATGTAATGCCTGTTTAGCAAACCAAAGATTGTAAGGGTTTCTAACAATATCAAAATAGTTCCTCTTAACAATGAACTAATTATTCATTGTATAATTGTTGCTATATTGGTCACTTTTGCAGTTCAATGACATATATTTCCTGGTGAAATGGAGCATATAGTTTGAGGGGAAAGTATAATTCTAAAGACCAATTTCCGCATCTTATTACGTTTTCCACTTCATCTGTCATTAACCAATTGATGTCTATGCACAGTACATGTATATGTATGTACGCCACAGAATCTAATCAACTGTATATTCAATACATGTATGTAAAACTCAATCAGGAAGATGCGACAAGCAACAAATGTTTAAATAAATCTATTCATACACATGTAGTGAAACTGGCATCTCTCCTTGGAGAATTTATGCTGATGCATGACAACTAAAAATGGTTTTTTACAGCAACAGCTCCAGTGAGATACCGTAACCTTAAATTTCACAATATCATAAAATGAACAAACAGGTAGCATAAATTGGCAGAATATGAGAATGGGGCACAGTTGAACAAATATAGATCCCCCACCACTAATTAGAAATGAACAGGGTATTCTTCATGCAGTGAAGAATCAGCCTTCACATCAAGATAAACAACAAAAACCAAAAAACTATTCAATACTCTTTGCTCTTTTTCATTTCATTTATTGGTCCAATGTAAATTTACATTTACCACCATGTGCATATGATAGCCAGCACAAATACAATATAGACCTATAAATATACATTGGGTATACTGTATATCGTCTGTGACTCTGTTCAGAGCCAATAGGGCATTAACTCTGTGTTTGAAGTATACGAGTTACCCCCTCCCCCCTCCCCCCTCCCCCCCTCCCCCCCCCCCCCCCCTGGCTCCAAACAGATGATATCACACACAGACTCTGTTTAAAAAAACAATAATATGTAGCGAAATTTGGTTAGGTACCAGCTCCATGAGAAGTTGAGAACCATGTACACTTTGGACTGTCCTTTCAAATACCATAGATGTACATACCTACAATAATAGTCCCCATACGGTAAAGGTATTGGCATGATGGCAGCTTTCTTCCAAAAAGACAAAATCAAGCCAATTTCTGGCAATATTTTCCTCTCCTATTCACTACACTGACTGGTATCGATCCTCCCGTTATCTTGTCCTGGTCATATATCCTGATTTAAAGAGGAAATCGACCATGGGTGGTGGACAAACAGGCTCAAATTAAATCACAACTCCGGCGGCGCAGATAGTAGAGAGCATCCATTCCAAGATAGAGATATATCAGTGAAAGTATTGGGTTTATATGGGCGCACTTTCCTTATTGACAGGCCAACATGTTGATCTAACAGGAAAGAGGTGTTATGACATCATAACCTTCAGCGAGAAGAATACAATGAAACACGAAAAAACATTGTTTTCACCTTTGTACTCATGTATACCTCCAAGAAATACATGCACATGAACTTGTGCATGTATATTGTGCATGTACCTGTACATGTATATTGTACATGTACATGGACATATTGTACAAGATTCATGCTAAAAATTGTTGTAGATTACAGTGAAATCGATGAAGTAATCTGTACGGAACAGAAATGTGGCTTGTTTGTTGTAAAACATCTAGGACTATATGTACATGTACATGTAGTTTACTGGAAATACATTTGTGTACCTTTTAAATGTCAAATAATATCAAATGCTTCTCCCCATTATTAAGAAATGCATACTTTTTTGGAAAGGAAACCAAAATCAATTTCAAAAGTGTGTTTCTGAGACAAGCTGGCCTATAATGTACAAGAAAAGTTTCAAAACAACCACAATACTGAATCTCTTGCAAATGTCACCGATTTGCTCTAGGACGTACCGCGGCCATCGACGATGGTTCATTAACGTTCATTATCAGTGAAGTTTACTCCTCCATCCTCACCGTATTGGTGGTTACCATGACAACCATAAATACAAACTTCCTCCGATGCTCCTATCTGACATCTCCTGCCTCAGATTACGCACACAAGAGATATTTTCTGATGGAGTTATCTCACTCCCATCTCAACCGCCATATATCCTCAAGTACAGCTGATCCAGTGATCTGTCCTATATTTTGTAGGGCAATTGAGATTGGAAATGTCACCCGTTGGCAAGCACTCTTCTTTGTCACTACATGTAAGTACAGTTTATGGACTTGATAAGGTATTGATTGCATTCTAAGAATGCTGTACAGTAATTGTTGGTAATCTAATCTTAAATTGATAAATCATATACAGAACACATGTATCTAGAGGTTTGGTCAGACTGACAGTGACTGGTTGTATTGTAACTGGTAAGGCCACTATTAAAGGCGCTACACAAGTAACAGTTTAATACTATCATTATGAATACTTTTACAATAAAAGGTATTGCCATTTAGCATATTAAAGACTTGGTCCAAGAAGATATTACGGCAGGCACAAAAAAGAACAGAAGATCATTTCGGCCAGTCACATTCAAAAGGGCATAGCTATATTGCTACTGACTCGGTGTTGAAGATGATAAAAGTGGCATCTGTAACCGCAAGGAAAAGGCGCTATATCAAATATCTTTTGGATTGGATTGTATCTTGAATATCGCTCATCTCTAGATCACATCGTGATGCTCTTGGTGCTCCATTTTGATACATGGGCACTGTCGTCTTGGGTAATTGGACTTCACTTTGACATACAAGACTGATAAGTATTACATAATACCTTTCAACAAGATCAGAGGAACTGCCTCCCCCCCCCCCAACCACCATCCCTAATGCCCGCCCCCCTCCTCTCCTGAGAAATTGTCATCATATTCTTGATTTTCTTCTGCAGAAACCAACTGAGTGCTCTCTGATTTCTCATACACATGAACATGGGTAGTTCATGCTTTGAAAAAAATCCCCAATCGGATGATGTCCCATGAGTTTTGCTACACACAAGATTGATTTATTATTCCATCAAATACAATGTGAACAAACTGTGACACATTGTGCAGGGAAACTGTCAAAATTTCTCTTTAAAATCATCTAATAAATGCAAATTTCAAGAGAGCAATTTGAGAGCTGATACAAAAGTATGGTAGCAAGGCATATAACAGGTTCATCATTTTTTGTTTTCAGAACTTACAAATTGAAAAAGATATTCATATCCTGTTTTTCACATATCTTCGCTAAACATATCGGTATGTAGAAATCAAAAACATACAAATCTAATAGCTTTATGAGGTTACCTCAAGTGACAGACGTATTAAATTTCATCAAGATTAGAATCGTGTACATGCATGCAGGTTTAAAACTCAAGCTGATTATAATCTATGATACAATAAGCTTTCATGTAGAATGTGTGTTCAACCTTCAAAAGAACAAATATTGATGAAAGAGATAGATTGAATAGAACTTCTTTCCCACCCATTTGATGAACTTGTCTATTGTGTACATTATGCAAATACAACGTATTTGTACAACATATACATGTACTTAATACCGCTGTCACATTGCCAAACAGACTCTGAATGGACTCAAAACCAAACAATTCTCGACCCTTAGGGGTAATACAATTTTTGGTTCCGTCTGAGGTTGGTTTAGAGTTGGTCTTGTTTGTGTGACTGGGGTATAAATTCAATGCAGCCTCTACATGTACAGTGTACACATGTAACAACAACAAAAAAAGTGGGCCCTTGATTTCCAATGCTATCTGTACATGTACAAATACACTAAATGAGGTTTGGAGTGAATGATCAGGTTTGGAGAAAAATATATATATTGTTTCTTAAACTGAGTGAGGAACGAATTCATTGTGTGCAGTACACGTAATATCCAAAGTCCAAGGAATGATACAGAGCTGCACACATACAAAAGCTTTGAGTTATTGTATTGTAACTGATACAATCTCAGAATCTAGAAGGACAGTGGCAGAAAACAGTCAGTTACTATTCAAGATTTTTTCTTTTCAATGTGGGTCATGGGTTTCTTGCAATATTGTATTTAAATGAATGATCTGCTGCAATCTTAAAACTAGATACCGATATACATGTACATGTATGTAGCAATTTTATACATAAAGTAATACCCTTCATGTTTTTTGATAGATGTGATGGTCTGTCGAGAGCCAGAAGGGCAAACTACTTCTATACTCTTTTCACACTTGTTTTGCTTAACCCCATACTTTGCTTAGCCCCGTACTATCCTTAACCCCGGACTAACTTTTTTGGCTTTTCTCACTGCAATTCCTTAGCCCCGTACTAGCCATGGCCATGGAATTTATTAATTCGCTCCACTGCGTAGTCCCGGACTATTTTTCGTTTCTGTTCTCATTCAATTGCTTGGCACCGCAATTGCGCAGTTAGCAGGAGTTAGCACCACAATTGCGAGGTTAGCCCTGCTATTTTGCAGGGTTAGTTAACCCCGTACTATAGGTGGGGTTAGCCTACTTTGGTAAATACGAGTCTGAACAGAAAGTGGAATAGGCTTAACCCCGGACTATAGGTAGGGCTAAGATATCCTTTAACCCCACCTATAGTACGGGGTTAAGCAACATTTTGCCAGTGTGAAAAGAAAGTGGAATAAGCTTAACCCCGGACTATGGGTGGGGTTAAGATATCCTTTAACCCCACCTATAGTACGGGGTTAAGCAAAATTTTGCCAGTGTGAAAACAGTACTATACTCCTATACACACAGTTAATGCCCTTCTGGCTTTCAACAGATTCATGTTCTATTACATAGGTCTTGTACATGAGGGATACATAAATGAAATATAATTATTGATTTGTGTCCATAATCTTTGCATGATCGCAAAGGCAAAGAAAAATACTGTTTATATAATTATTTCCTTTGCAATGCTAGGATGCAAAAGGCATAATTATGAACTTACACAAAATTTCCCAGCGACACGATTACTTAACTTTAGCCTAATCTTGAGAGTCATTGAACAAGTACTAGACATGGATAGTTCAGACTGTACTAAACGTTCTAAAACAGAGACGGCATGTACCTGCAACTTTTTTTTATTTGTAAGGACTATCAAACATTACTGAAGTAAAAGGTATGAAGATAGTCCTCTAGTAAAGTTATTTAGAGAAAATTAGCTGAGTCATCCTAAGGTGTCTGACCAACCAACCAGAACCAAACAAATATGTATGTAGGCCTACCTCTCAGGTTGCCTAATGGAGCAAAAAACAGTAATTACTCAAAAAGAAAAAAAAGTTTGAAACATATTTTTTGTAGCAGCTACAGTAGCTCACTCTTACGGGAGAGGGAAAAGTGACAAGACAAGGATTGAACATTTATTAAATGAAAAGAAACAGAAATATTTTACCCAGGAATAGTGTCCATGATTCTGATTGAACAAGAATAGCAAAGACTTTTGTGAAATCAATATAAGGGCAATTTTCAATCCCATACAAATCATGTTTGAGTTGTATAATGCGTTATAGTAATATATTATATTCACACATTTTAAAAGGGGATTGGCAAGGCTATCAAAATTGGCTTTAATATGATGATATATTTGTAGTCTTTGCAACTGTGTTCTTGTTTGTACTTTTACTAAAAAGCATATAGAGTTACATGTAGCTTTAAAAGAAGTATTGTATAATCGTCAGACTACTCTATGATGCATAGAGTATTAGACTGAAACAAAAGGGCCAAAAACCATTGCTGCCCCTATTTAAAGTTACAAAAAGGTGACAAACAGAACACCGTTTCCAGATAATGAAATCCATGTGATACCATTATCCTTTTAGACATGTTTAAATGAAACATATTCCTTTCATTACCATGCTTAATTAATATAAATCACTTTGGACCAATCAGCCAAGCTAGCAAATTAAAATGTATTGATTGCTTCTAGAACCAACCTGTTAATCCTGTTATTTGTCAACTCCGTTGGTTGATACGGGCAAGGATTGGCATCAAACGAAGACGCATCCACGTTATCATCGTAGAGAAACGATAAGATGCTTTCAATTGGCCGAGGCATCATGGAAGCATACAAGTTATTCCACACTCCAACAACCAATTTACAAGAGGCAGCAACTAATGTCCCTCTTTACAAATAAAAGAGACTTCTCAATTGCTCACTTCTACGCAAGCAAATAGGAAAAAGAGACAAGAACGGATCTACTGGGAGGAAAAGCGCAAGATGACGTCCAAGTTCTGTAAGACCAAGTAACCGCCGAGTGATGGTTGTACTTGCACCACAAAAAAGATGAAAGACGTGGGCCGTATCAGGTCGACAGCTCCCAAGGGAATCGTCTGCAAGGAATGAAATTCAACTCAGCAGTGGTAAAAAACCAAAGGAAACAGATACTCATATTTGCTTACGGCAGAGGAAAGAGTGGAAAGAGTAAGAGGGAGAAAGCAAAACATATGTGCAAATCATTTAAATGAAGTAATGGATAAAAATAAACAGAAAGAGAAAGTGGGAATTGGTAAACAGGAAGGTAGTCAGGTTCTGTTTTCAACAGGCCTTCGCATGCAAACTTTGACGTGAGTATGGAATCTTATGGTACAGTAGCTTGGATGGTGACCAGACAGAAGTGCAAAGTCAGATCCAAAAATGCCATGTGATCTATAATTCCAAGGGATTTGAAATACATATGTTTTCAAGTGGATTGATACTATGACCTTTTTTAATCAGGTGATTTCATCAAATCTTTCTCTGAATCTGTTATCATCAATAACATCAATAACATTCTCAAGACCATTTATTCCTTTCTGAGAGCTTGCACCACATTGCACCACCCACATTTGAATAATATGTTGGGGGAGAACCCATCTATAAACTCATCACTTTACAATCCTTTGGCTCATGGTAAATGACAAGTAAGTTTGATTTATTTCTCTTTCCTCAAAACTTAAAGCTTTCATGTTCCCTATCATCTCCACAGAGGTAAAAGGGCATCAACACTGTACAATCCTTACAATCCAAAAAAGGGTTATTCCTAACTTATTCCCTGAATATTTTAATCAAGATTTGACTAGAAAGCAAGATATAATAATGGAGGACATCTAGGGACCAGGGGCAACTCCCTACCCCCCCCCCCCTCACCATTTCCAGTTTCTCTGGGCTTTCCCAATTATTAAACACTGCATTTGCCCCATTCAATTCAGGGCTTTGCAATCTTTGTAAGAAATTTGGTTTACCATAAATGCATTTGTTTAAATCATAAGAAAGACCAGTCTCTATATCGTTATAAATTCTTTTAAAATGTGACAGGATTAAATCATCTGTATTAAGCCAGAAGGGCATGAACTCAAACAGTAGGTTAATGTCCTACTGACTCTAAACAGACTAAATAGGAATTTCCCAATTTTTCCACTTTCAATTTGAATAATATGAAATTATGAATGGAATAAAAGTAAAAGACCACAGTGTACATGGTGATCAGGATACATTTATTAGGAGGAAATGAAAGCACGCAAATCCTCAAAATTGTCGAAGGTAATTTTGGGGTGGGAGGCGCAGCTAAACGTGCAGCCACGTGAGAGGCTAGCCAAGTTGACTTTGACCATCGCGTGCACACATTGTACATGTACACTGTATCTTTGGAAGTGTTCAGTAGCTGGAAATTAATATCATATTTAATGATGTAATCAAAGGAAATGATTATGAAGCATAACTATAATTGTGAAAAGCAGAAACAGCTGTTAAAAAAGGTTACATAAAACAAAATTAATTGAGAAAAATGTTAACCTTATTCCATTGGATATCTGATGTGGAATTTGCAGTGAATATTATCATAACTACATGTATGTTGGTCAATATCAGAATATTAATTTGTCCACATTTTGTTAACAAGATTGTATACAAAGGCTTGTTGAGTTAAGGATGTTGAGTCTTTATGGACAACACCATTGGTACTCTGGTAGTTATCCATGTACCCATGTGGCCACTGACTCCACTACCAACTTGCCAAGTATTATACCTATCACAATAAAAGTCTGAAATGAACTACTCACAACACTTCATACTTTTTTGTTTGACAACTCTGACTAAATCTGACAGTTACTTGGCAAAAGGCCATAAGGGTGATGTTACTCTATTCAATGGGAGTATGTGGAGCTCCTGCATGCACATGTAATGAAGACGAAGAAGAAAAAACATGATCATGTGATCAGTTTCACACAAAAAAAAAAATGTGTGTGTGTTTCATGTAGAGAGAGGAGATCACTCGTGTACATGTATACATGTAGGCTCGTACAATGTAGTATGCTTGTTTTTATTTTAAGCTTCATTCCCATAATGCAGACAAAATGTAATGATTCTGAATAAATTTGTTACAGGGAAGTAATATCATATTTCAAAGGGTGTCAACAACATGCAGTCCTTGCCTGGGCTTTCCCTTACAATATACACTGTACAATGACTGTAAAGGAGACTGGGGAAAGTGGGGAATCCCCCATTACCTCGGAGTGTGCTTCAGCCATCAACATCACATGTTCTGTATTAAACCTGCGTGTACTTAAGGCACTACAATGCTATTCAAGACTGTATCAACTACAGGCTACAATGTAACCTTACGCGTGCTTTTTTCTTTCTAGACTCCTATGCTTTCTAATTCTGATGCAAAACAACCATTCCTCTAAAAAGACATATAATTGAATGTGACAAAAGTATTAACATGTTTTATTGTTTGACTATGTATAAAGACTTTTATACAATGCTGATGTACCTACATTTGTCTGTCAATGGTTATCAAACATAGTTTGCTTCCAAAAAATTGAAAGCCACTACAATGGAGCGTGCACAGTTCTCTACTTCCAAAAGCCACAAATTTGTCAGGATTGGCCTGAAATTCACTCGAAATAGGGATGATAAGTCAAAATTTCTTCCTTGAATTTTGTATGTACCCAACATGGCTGGGATTTTAAATGTTAAATATTTTCTGAAGTGAAAGTACTGAAAAATGAAACGTGTGCATAACTTCCATGACAATAACGGGACTCATTTCCTGAAAGCGCGCTTCCTCTTCCGCTCTACCAACAAGGTAAAAGTAGAGCTGTGATGCAACTTGGGTCAAAGGTCATTCATGCCTACCATTGTTCTCTTTGCTTTCTTTGCCCTTGAGACAACACATTAGTGCCAAAAGGTACTTGAACATGAGTAAGACTAGAGACAGTTGACTCATTCATATAAAAGTTGTAACCCATGGCACAGTTTATCTTTCTTTATGCCCCCCCCCCTCTTTTTTTAACCACTTGGTCAACTGTAGATTAACATACAGGCAGACGGAACATGTACAATGTCCATGCAGCATGTTTGTAAGAATGTACATATGGACACTACATGTGGGACTCTAAAGATTGTCTGTGACACAAGGCCTACCAGAAAGACAGTTTGGATCTCAAGAACCTCTGGGTTTCATGTACATGTAGCACTAGCAGCAGCGGACAATCCAAATATATGTCAGGAGGCCTTGGAGACCTAATCGTCAGTCTCTTGACCACTCTGGTCTTTCAACTCGTCAGTCTTATTATCTTATGTGCCTATCGTCTTGAGGACATTTCGTCCCTGTTTTCACGAAGTGACGGTAGTGAGAAAAATCGTCACGCAAAGTGAATGCAATTTTTTTTCACTACCGTCACTTCGTGAAAACAGCGACGATTTAGTCTCCTTGCCCTTTGGTCTTGTAGCCCAATCTATAATATGGGTCTGTGGTCTAATGGCCCTTCCATCTTCTGGAACCTTTGGTCATGACCATCATGTGGGACTGAGTGGGAGGGGGGAGGGGGTGATACCCAAGACATGTATATGTGGGAGCTCTGGAATGTCAGAACTGAACAAAAGACTCACGTTCATAAACAAGAAATTTATCTTGAACACTAGACTCTGATCCTTAATTTTGGCAGTATACTTGGGTTGATTGAACTCTGCTGGGTATTTTACAGCCAGATTTAGTGGTTTCTGCCTTGCCTTGCATCAAAGTCATTCTAGATATTAGTCATCTTCCAATTAAATCAAGATGAAGATATCGTACTCGAACTTGACCATGAATTCATATTGTGACACGGTAAACAATTTCCCTTCTCTGGTGTATTTCTTAATCAAGGATTCATGGTAGACTAGAATATCAAAAGATGGTATACTTTACACGCAGTTATAAACTCTGGATCAGGTTTTTAAACAAGGGGTTGACTTAAATAATAATAATAAAATATGGATTTATATACCTACAGTATATGTTAAATACAAAATGCAGTCTTTAAGCGCTTTACATTATTACCCCAGTCATCAGATTCGTTCACTCACATAGTGTGCACCATCTCTACTCTTCTATTCTTACCATATGATCACTGTAAGGGCATATGACAACTACAATCACAAAGGCTTTTGTCATCCTACCAGGTCCCCACTCTAGAGAAAGAAATAGACGTACTGGTAATCGATTCCTACCAGAGAAGTAGAGACTATTCCAACAAAATATGGCCCCCAAACTTTGGAACTTCAAGGAGACACGAGTCAATGGACTCGGTGCCAATATCCCTGTTACCTATGAACATAACCAAGGTCCAAGGACGTTTTACAGGTTTACATAATGAGTAAGATTTATCCAGAGTTCAGTGCCACTTTTTGGTGTCCTATCGTTCACTCTGATTTCATGATTATTAAAACTGGCAGACCTTGTGCTCTTTCAGCATATTCAGTATGCTCTGTGTTGCATGATAGGCATCACTATATAATTTTGTTTAAATAGATGAGTGGCGCAATTTATAGCTTCATATCTGAACTGGGCTTAATTTACTGGTAAAGGTCAAACTATATTTTGAAGGGTTAATGCTATGTAGCTCACCTTTCTTATTCCAATGGTGATACATTATAGTAGCATAGTGGAAAAAGAGATTGAGAAAGATTTGTTCTTCAAATAATAGTACCTAAAAGTAGAAAAGAGATCTTACATATACAGTAGCTATTATGTTTATTCACCTGTAGTGTACATTGTACATGTACTTCATCCATACTGTCTAGCAAGAGCAAGAGGATCATCGAACTATGTAATATTTAATACAGAGTTAATCGTAAACCCACTCCTGGTTATTAACAGATGTGCATACATACTGTACTTTCTGCATGATTTTTATTAAATATACATGTTATATTTTGATAGCAATTAATCAGGTAAAGAAAACCCCGGTATAAAATATTGAGCATGTTAGTTACATCATAATTTTAAGGAGAGACTATGCTATTATGTTATTGAAATTGTTTATTTTCTAATATGTGATATATAATGTGTACTTAATTTCTATGTTGGCGTTACATTTGCTCATGCCTCGCCTTTCTTTATATTCTTATTGTTTATCCTTGATTTGTTACTCTCTTATTTGTCATTATGCTATTGTTATATTTCTTGAGAGTGCCGAATAAATAATACAATACAATACAATTTTTTTTTTGGGGGGGGGGGGGGGGGATGGTGGAGTCGGCCTTTAAATTGCAAAGGTATCTGCTCAAAATAATCGGCAAAATACAAATAAGCAGAGCAAAGAATGCGGGAAAAAACTTGCTGAACACTTGGACACCTGGGGCCCGTTCCTAGAAACCGTCATAAGTCTAACTTCTTGACTATCCCATTGAAACGCGTGTAAATTCTATAACACACGCTTCAATGGGATAGTCAAGAAGTTAGACTTATGACGGTTTCTAGGAACGGGCCCCAGACACATATAAACCAAAGGAAACTAGGGACATACATGTACATGTTTGAACCCTGGGACACCAGAAACATATAAACCATAGGACAAAAGACCCATGTGAACCCTAGGAAACCAGAGACATATGAACCTTAGGACACAAGACACATATGAACCTTAGATCACCAGAGACAATCCCTAGGACATCAGAGATGAACCCTAGAACATCATAGACATATGAACCCTAGGACACCAATAAAGTATGAACCCTGTAACAAAACTGACATATGAACCCTGGGACACAAGACCCATGTGAACCAGACACATGAACCCTAGGAAACCAGGGACATATGAACCCTAGGAAACCAGGGACATATATGAACCCTAGGACACAAAACTAATATGAACCCTAGGACACCAGAGACATATGAACCCTAGGAAACCAGGGACATATATGAACCCTAGGACACAAAACTAATATGAACCCTAGGACACCAGGGACATACATATATGAACCCTAGGACACAAAACTAACATGAACCCTAGGAAACCAGGGACATATATGAACCCTAGGACACAAAACTAATATGAACCCTAGGACACCAGGGACATATGAACCCTAGGAAACCAGGGACATATGAACCCTAGGAAACCAGGGACATATATGAACCCTAGGACACAAAACTAATATGAACCCTAGGACACCAGGGACATATGAACCCTAGGAAACCAGGGACATATGAACCCTAGGACACAAAACTAATATGAACCCTAGGACACCAGGGACATATGAACCCTAGGAAACCAGGGACATATGAACCCTAGGACACCAGAGACATATGAACCCTAGGACATATATAAAGCATATAAAAAATGACATATGAACCCTAGGACAAGGGGACGGTCAAGAAGTACAGTTTTATAATTGTCTGCATTAAAATCTACATATTCAGTACATGCATCCGCTCTGTTTAATTGTTGTTTGTGTACATCTCTTTAAGTTTGTGGCATTGGCATCAACACATGCTCCAGTCACATCTCCTCTGGGCTTTATTTCATGGAAAGTTTTATTCAGTGTTCAAGGGTTGCAATTGGGTTTTAAAGGGAATGTAGCATGGCAAATACTGGTTAACCCCATCTACGACTTCTTTTGGGCAACTGAACGTAAACGAATGGACTTGATTAACGGTCTGCGCGCGCTAGCATTCGCGAAACAGATTGAAGTTCTCCTCACACTTTGGTTTTGCGTATGTTGCACGCACATGAATATGTAGGACTACTATGGTTGCATCTGTAGTCGTATTATACCTGCTTGGCCCCGAGTCAGGCCACGTGAAAGACACGTAGTCTTGTCAAGCTACACCTCCTTTAAGTTTGGTTTACACTTAGGATTAAAAATGTCTTTCCTTTGTATTTTATTAAACTTTATTAAACAGAATTAATGGAATCACATTTTAGGCGAAAAGGGCACTAGACACATGTAGTGATGTACAGTGCATTGCTGTTTTCGATCCATTTCTACAAGATGACGAAAAGTCATAGCACATTATGGGAAATTATGGGTCAAGATCGACATCCATGAAGAAAATCTTGCAGCCGGGTTTCATTCTTTCTAGTCTACGCCGAAGGCAAAATGATTATAATGGAAAAACTGTGCACGAGCTTTGAGTTCGTAATGACATGCACAGTCTTTTCATTATAATCATTTTGCCTTCGGCGTAGACAAGAAGGAATGAGACCTGGCTGCAAGATTTTCTTCATGGATGTCGATCTTGACCCATAATTTCCTGAAAAGGGACCATTAAACGGATTCAAGTAGTCCAGTTGGTAAGTGGAACCGAAGTAGTTAAGCATTTAGCTAATTTAGGACTTTAAATGCATCGGATACGCATCCTGTAAAATATCAAAATTAGGGATTAAGTTTGGCCAAGTTTTGTGTAACGTTTCTTTACACAAACACGCCTCCACTACAGCGTATAGGGCTGTTCTGTCTCTAAAGAGAGAGCTGACCTTACCCAAATCAGAGGCTAACGAACGAAAGAGACAGAAAAATTCGGTCTACATCATCAGCAGCATCAGCATCAGTATACGGAAGTGTGAGGTGATCCTGTTGAAACTTCAGGTCGTTTCATTGAGTGGTGCTTCATCACCACCTTCATCATCATTAGCATCATCACCATCATCATCATCATCATCATCATCATCATCATCATCTTCTTCTTCTTTTTCTTCTTCCTCCGCGCTATCGGAGATCAGCAGCTACCAGGGTACTGCAGTTTGTCATAGCAAGTAGGTTCATCATCACTATCATCATCATCATCACCACCACAATTTGCTAAGCCTACTAGTACTGTAAGTGTAAGTGTAAGCAGCCTAACCCTAAGGCCAAGCTAAGCTAAGCCAAGTAACTAAGATACATGTATGATCATGAATTGATTATTGATCGATGTAGATCTAGGTCAGTATTTACCTTGCAGCACTCTGACTTTTCATTTCGTAGATATTTGATGAATCAAACGAAGCCAATATTCTGTCGAGTTCATCTGTGCCAGCGTCTGCTGGTTTCAGTAATAGATCTCCATCACTTCCATTGACACCCGCCGCCACCAGGGCCTCGGCTTCCAAATCAAAATCCAGATCGACTCCCGATTCACTCATCTGCCTGTCGAGCGTGCAGCGATATCGTGAAGAAACTTACTCTCCGAAATCCCACTACGCTGGGATCGACGTTTTGCAGTCGTTGAATGTGATAAGATTATAATCAATACAATTTTGATATCATAAACATCATTAAACATTAATTTCAGGCTGATCTTATTAAGCACATACACATGTGATATAATCGTGTCTGGTTTGTTTACACGTAAGCGTACGTAAGCCGCAGTACTAGGTGCGGGCGCGTTTGTCTCATTCGCACGTCATTGAATATAGTATGCATGACAAAGGTCATACACTTCACGCCCCTATTATGCGTACGTCGTCGCGCGTACGTTCTATTGAGGTCGAGACAAGGGTCGAGACCATACAATGGAGCGGTAATACAGGTCCTATCATTGGTCTGAAGAGTAATCGGTTTTTACAAGCGAATGTGTGATTGGCTTAATGCTGGGGGCTCGTCCAAAACATTGCATCAGTGTCTATTTCTGGAAGATGATGCATGTCGTCATCGTACCATCTCGTTCGATCGCTTATTTGTTCTTCTTTTAACTCATAATACCAATTATTATGAGAAAAGGCACTAAAATTAGATGTGAGCATTTACGACCATAGATTGTATACGTAATATAGTAGTCTGTAGAATACATTCATAGAATGATATAGTCTAGGTCTATGTTTACAATTAAAAACAATCTCTTTTTTACCAGTTCTATATATAAACAAAACTAAATAGACCTACTTAATGAATTGGTTATTGGTATTGGTAAGCCAACTTAAAATAATTGCTTTAAGTAAAATAAACGTTGACTAGACCTATGTATAATATTATGTTTTTAACATTTTGATTTCGAGGGGGGCTGGAGCACAATGCCCCCACTCTTTCGAGTATACCTCCAAAGTGCCCCTTTTTATGTAGAGAATTTTTGCTCCCTTTTACTTCATAAATTGTTAACTTTTACCAAGTTTGGAATTCTTTAAGATTGTGAAAAATTTACATGTCCCCATTTATATTTCTTGAGAGTGTGTCATATTTCATCTTGCATCTATTTCAAGGTATTCACAAAGGCCCTAAATCAACCAGTCCTCGATCCTTTAATTCATTCTTGAGTTACGAAAATGCAAAAAATATCAAATTTACAAGGGGTATGAATAATTCAGTTGTTGGCTGTTTATATCAAGTGTCCTTTTTTAATAAGTGTTTATCTCCCCCCTTTCATAATTGCCCCTTGAGATCTGATGAGTGCCCCGAGCTTTAAAAAAAAATGAAAAGTGCCCCATTTTACTTAAGATAACTGCCCCAATTGCTTTGTAGTACATCATAAGCGCCCCTCCCCTTTTTGCCTTTGATAAAAATAAAAAAAAAATTAAATAAAAAAAATAATTTAAAAAAAAACCAAAGGGGGGGGGGTTAGGGGGGTTATGGGGGGGGGGGTTTACACACAGAAAATTACCAAAGATGGGGGGTTTAACCCCCCAACCCCCCCCCCCCCCCCATGTGTACGCGCCTGTAGGTGCCCCTTTTCCTTTCTTATATATGCCCCTGTTCAAGTGTGTGGAGTGGCCATTTTTACTACTGATGATCGAGTGCCCCTTTTACTTTGACAAGTGCCCTTTTCCCTGCCTTTAGAGTGCCATTTTCCCTTTAAAGGTCGAAGTGCCCGTCACTTCTCTGATAAGTGCCCTTGTTTCCTTTTTAATACATGCCCCTTCCCCATTCTTATAAATTCCACTTTTCACCTCTGTTAAGTGCACCTATCCAAATATTATAGTGCCCCTTTTCCTTTGTAATAAGTGCATATTTTCCTTGAAATGTTCCCTTTCATCTCCGACGAGTGCCCAATGTTAGGTATGAGAAATTCACATTTCACATTTTAATGAGTGCTCTTTCCACTTCAGATAGATATAAGTGACCGTTTTCTGTTCTAATAAATGCCCCTTTCACCTCTGATACGTGCCCCTTTTTCATTTTAATGAGTGCCCTTCACCCTCCGGATAAGTGCCCCTTTCAAATAATTAGTCACCCTTGATACTTTTTATGTATAATTGGCTTAATTGCCCTTTGAATATTTAGTGTCCCTTCTAACCTGTATTTTCCACTGCTGCTTACTAGCTGCTATTATGCTATTTTGTTTAGTAACAGCCTAACAGGGACCCTTTTTTTCTACCACCAAAATGAAAGAGAGTGGAGCCGGGGGGGGGGGGGCACAATGCTTCAAATTTCATAAGAATGAACGGTGCTCCTTTTAGGATTATAATCGCGTACTCGTTTTTATAGCTATCAAATGTCCCTTTTCTACGTTTGTGTGCCCTTTTTACACTTAACGTTTTGCCCCTTTAAACTACCCTGGTATATTCTGTTCAACTGCTAAAAGACTTATTTTCCTACCTATCATGCTTCAAACATCATGCCTTTTTAAACTTCATATAATGCCAAGGTAATCAATGAATTACTCTATGTTCAGGAATCAGTTAAAAAAGGGTCTAGACATTAAACAATGTAGGAGTTTGCAAACTTAAGGCAATTGTATTTACATTACAAAATCATGCAAAATGTACTCATGTATATTAAAAAGACTGAAACATATTTACCATTATGTGTTATATGACAAGATGTTTTTATCACCTCTTATCTCCCCCAAAACAATATATTCTTCATAGCCTCCCTCAGGATCGGCGATCTCGGGGAGGGAGACACGTCCCCCTCCCCTCATATTTTTTTTAGGGGGATCGCCGTCCCCGAATGAATGAATACTTAAAATAAAAAGTTTCTTTAATAAATAATAAAATGAATTAAAAAAAGGAAGTCCTATAACCACAATGTTCTTTTCTGTTTTCTTCAGTATAGAGGATAGCCCAACAAATAATTAAATCTCTTTTTAAAACTAACCGATGGAGGAATGCCAACATAAATGTTCAGAACATTTTGCAAATTTCGCAACTTCCATTCACTAATCTGCCTAAGCTTCTCTTTTTAAATACGTATTAAATTCCTCATTATGGAGTAGGCGTACCGACAGTGCAAGGTTTTAATAAATGCTAGTATCACTTTCATTTCTCGGCATGTTTCTTTTCTCTATCTCTGTTTTACTTTTTGTGTATGTTTGTTTTGTTTCCATTTCTTTTTGTTTATTATTTGATTTTGCTTTCATTTCTTTCTTTTTCTTATTTCGGGGGGGGGGGGGGTGCTTTTTTCCCGATCACTTTTCTTTTCTTTTCCCAGTCTTTTGTGTCCCCAAGGCTCCACGAGCTCTTTTAAATAAGAATAAAGTAAAATACAATGTCCTAAAGAAAGTGAAACTTTTTCGGACCCTCGCAAAATGTTTGTTTACATGTATGACAACACCTGTCTGAATTATACTGTGCTGATGAATTGTATTGCTTAAATATGTCCCTTTTGCAGCGAACATCAAATTATGTAGAACTTAGCAGGAATTATGAATATGTCATGTATGTCCTATCTGTGAAATTTAGCAGTGTCCTAATATTCAAATTATGCAAGGATACCCGTTTACTTGCTAGACTTCACTGTCAGACACTATTGAGTGACTGACTAATAGTAGTTATTTTCCCACTTAAAGACATTTTCAAGCCCCCCTTTTTAAAGGGAAGTTCTTAATTATTATTATCTTTCAAATGCGTTGGAATTTAACCTTTTCATTTTTTTTGCCTGCTAATGGTACCTAATATAACCAATCACCACAGAAACCTACACCCAAGCTTGTAACACTCTCGTACCTATACTTAAACTGGAAAGGGCCAAGGGAGAAGGGGGGGGGGGGGGTGGCCGGGGGGTCTTCTTTTTCTGAAGGTTAATAATTGCGAAGGTTCATAAATCCAAAACACAAACTTCCCATACTAGGAGGTTCATAATTCTGAAATGAAAAACCTGTCCATGTAGGTATTTTCATTCTGAACATGCGATGCATTGTTCAGAAGGTTCAGTAATTTCAAAGCTTCGATATTCTGAAGGATCATAATTCCGAAAATGAAATGCGATTCATTATTCTGAGGAGTCATAAATCGTAATACATTGATTTAGGGTCCTAGAGCATTTTCAGAATAATGTACCTTCTGAATTATGAACTCTAGTTCTTTGTCACATGTACAAATCCCGTTTCATTTGTGGAATTACAAACCTTTAGAATAACAAACTTTTCAGAACAAAAAATTGCCTTTGATACAAAAAACTTTCAGAAAAAAAAATGTAACCAAGGGCCAGTCACGTATCGCTGATGATGGCAACTATAAAATTACTGGTATATAATAATGTAGAAGAGGTATTGTATCGTATATAATTGATGCTTAAGGCTCATGAACATAAATTGGTGAGCAACACTAATATCTATTTTTTTAATTAAAGGTAAAGACCAGTTTTGGAAATGCCCCCCCCCCCCCTCAAAATATGAAATGGAAGCTCTTATTACCAGTTATGTGAAAGAATATGTTTTGACTAATACGCGATTATACAAATTTTGCTGGGAAACCGCCTACTAATTGATATATTTGGTAAATTATTATATCTATCCGGACTGGATAGATATTGGGTAGTCCATATACATCTTTCTGTGTACAGTGCTTGTAACTTTACCAAGACTGGGCCAAATTTCTTATCATTTTGATATTCCAGAACTTGCACAGTACACATCAATACTTATATGCTAGATGATCAACCTTTTCTGATTTATTCCACAACTTTTCTTTCACAATGCAATCGCATGGCCAGAACTGGTCTATACCTTTAAATGAAGCTCAAGGTCAACAGCGAAAGTATCAAATAATTAACCTCCAGATATGACAGAATATATGAAAAAAGACTAACAGCAAGACGGTGCAATCAAATAGAGACAAGTATATTTCAAATATCTCACACCACCATACATACACAAGTCATAAAATAATAATGTACATACAAAATTGTATTCATCAATAACCTCTGAAATTGAAAAAGAAAAAAAAAGGAGAAATAAATCTACTCAATTTCACAAATGCGTTCTTGTGCAACATCTCCAAAACTTTATGTGCAAACTGTATACCATATATTACAATATAATTTACATGAGATAAACTCTTCATAACTCAAGGCATACCATACAAAATGAGACCATCAATGGAGAATTGTTAGAAACACACAATATTTGTGGTGCTTGAATTTAAAGTATGTGATACTGAACATTATTTTCATTGAACATTAGTATATTTTGTACAAACCGACAGTTGACAGTCACAGATAACATGATGTGCAATTTTCTCCATAAGCTTTATGTCCCCTCCCCTCAGTTTAAGGAATGCTTTGCACAATCGTACAACATTAGCTACAATATACAACTTAAATATGAATACAAATACAGGAAACAAGCATTTTAATCAAGTCGGGAAACATGCGTGGTACCATGTGACCTAAAAAAAAGACTGGACTTACACACGCCTCTTGGATACAGGTACGTTTCAAAAGTAATCAAATGAAAACAAGTCCCATGTGGTACATGTATATAGTATGTATAGTAAGGTAACCAACAGCAACAAAAAGAGAGAGAGAGAGAGATATATATATATATATAATATAATGAATGCTTATATAACTCACAACTCACAAGCCCTGCAAAACAATCAAGAGAAAGCCAAATCATCTTTACACATTATGGAACGATTATCGCTTTGTTTGATCTTTGGACAATGTTTTGTCCAACATTCTATAACTTTAGAACCACTTCAACTCTCCAGCATTCAACAATGAAGTTAACATTGTAACAAACATGTTATGAAGTGGACACTGATTGGTTAATGATGCTGCAAGATTTAAGCATTAGCCAATCGGGCTTGAGGTTTGATTAGCTTAGTTAATGACCCAATAAACAGTGGATTCTGATTGGCTTATTTTTATCGATGGCAACTCTCTTTCACAGTGTTAGCCAATCAGGAACAAAGTTTTAGTAGTGACTCACTAAAAGTTGGATCTTAGCTGACAACTTCGCAAGTAATGGTAATGATTTATGGTATCTCTCTGTGCAATAGCCCCTGTATGCAAGAGCTTCAAATACAGGGTTTGACCAATTCAGTTGCAGTAAAGTTTACACCTTTAAATATTGTTTTGTTGGCACACATGCAATTACACAAAATGTGCCACATGATACCGTACTGGAAATGGATGATTCTCGTATGCTGGGGCCCCCGTTTCACAAAACTTGTCATCATTGACAAATGACAGTTTATGGTATAAGCTACTGAAAACCTTGCTTCTGATTGGTTATTTGATTGGTTATCACAGATTTGTCACTGATTTTTGTCATTTGTCATTGAAAAAGGCTTGTGAAACGGGTCCCAGATGTGTGCTATCCTTTATTGATACTTTTGATGTTACTTTTCATCACTAAATAATAATTCAGAAGGGAGAATTTTGGTTGATTTTAAAGTAGAACCTTCTTTTTTTCAATCTTTAAAGAAAAAATAAAGCTGCGATTTAGGATTGGCAGTGCCATAAACTGAACGAGAAATGATTGGTGCAGCATGAATCACACCAAAACTTATTTTCTAAATAAGCCACAGACCATGCAAGAAAGGAAGAAAAAACATTATCCACTACTAAACTTTGACAATTATGGTCTTAGATAGC